>CM053786.1:745204031-745269031 GCA_028749045.1 Cupressus sempervirens
AATGAAGATCATTAACAATAAAAATTTATGTTGGAATAGGTGCAATTTTGGGAATATTTGTGAATCAAACATTAAAATGAAAAATGAGATGGAAAGCTTGAACAAAATAGTCATTGAGAAGGGTATGAATGAAGACTTATATCTGAAGGAGAAATATATAAAAAGGATCATGAGGATATATTGTCAAAGGAAAATAACTCTTTGGTGAGAAAAGTCTAGGGAAACTTGGTTGGAAGTCGAGGATAGAAATACAAAATTCTTTTATAACAATAGTAAAATTTGTAGGAGCCTAAATAGAATAACTAAAATCATGGATATTAATGGTTGTGTAACTAAAGAGACACAACATATAGAAGAGACAACAATTAAATACTATGAAAAGATCTTAAACAATTGGGATGGTTCAAACTTATTTCACCAAAATTAGATTATGGATAATATAATGAAAACTATTTCATAAGAATGAAATAAGGTCCTAAAAACAACACTCACCAAGGATGAAGTTGAAATAGAAGTAAACCAAAAGCAACTAGATAAGGTCCTATTGATGGCTTCCCAACCTTATTTTTTTGGAAATATTGGCACTCCTCAGGAGATGAGGTAGTGGAAGCTCTAGAACATGTTAGAAATTTTGGTAGCCTTATGAAATAAGTTAACAATAACTTTCTCACACTTGTTCCAAATAAATAAAATGGTGAAGCTTTCGAGGATTATAAAACCATCTCATTACACAATACAAGTCATATAATATTCACTAAAATATTGACAAAAAAAATTTGAAAAGTCTGATCCAACATCATCGGTGAGGAACAAATAGGTTTTTTTTTTGACAAATCAATTTATGATGGAGTAGTAATAGAACAAGAAGCTATGCACTCTATCCAATAGAATAATAATCCTAGTATGCTAATCAAACTTGACATTAACAACACCCATGAAAAAGTAGATTGGCAGTTCTTAAGTAAGGTGTTAGAGAAGTTTGGATTTAAAAAACAATGGATCAATCATATTGTACCATCCTAAATTAGAAGCATTTCAATTTAGTGATTTTTTAACTCCTCTTTATTGTCTCTGCATTCACATTTACACTTTGCATACATTTGTTTCAATTTCCCTCTCTCTTTCCAATGTGAACTTGAGGAATAACCTAACATATCTCCCTTGATTTCTCTTTCTTTCTTACGCAAAAATCAAGTTAGGACCTAATATCTATGCTTACTCCTCCCCTCTCTCATTTTAACCTCATTTTCACAATTAAATCATTGTTTCTCACTTATATATTTGATAAGACTCGATGAGAATTGTGCATTTGAGTTTTCAAGGTTCTTGAATCCCAAAAACCACATGAGGTGGGGGACAAGGTTACCTTTTAACTAGCATAAGGGATGAGGTTTTCCCTTACCCTAGGCTCTAAAATGGCCCCCCTAGGCCTATTTCAAATTGTCAACTTTTCTTGCTTAGATATGTCATGTCTTATGGGGTTTCATCTCTAAATCACTACCAAATAATCTCTTTGGTTTCATTTGGAAATTTAAGCATTAATGACATTGCACACGGAGTAGAGAAAAAATTGGTGAACATATTATTTTGACACAAGAGTAATTACAAGGTGGAGACCAAAGGTTTTATGAGTAACCATTGAAGATAATAGGAGCTTGATACCTTCACACAAACATTCAAGACATCACGGAGTTGCAAATTGATTGTGAAGAAGGATAAAGTACTTTAGCCCTTAGGGGCTTCATATAATTTTTATGTTATTTTTGTATTTGTGCTTTATCTCTTCATACTTACACAGTTGCATGCACTCAAACACATGTTGATGCAGGAGCATCTTGGGTTTCCTTATAATCCTGCACTTTTGTTCATTCTGCCAGTTGATGCCGAGTTGCCAATTTTCAGTTGATGTAGAGTTGCCAGTTTCCAGTTGATGTTGAGTTGCCAGTTTCTAATTGATGTCGAGTTGCTAGTTTCTAGTTAATGCCAAGTTGTCAGTTTCTAGTTGATGTCGAGTTGCCAGTTTCTAGTGTATGTTAAGTGACTCTTCATGTGCTGAGTTACCCAGGGAATGTCGAGTTTCAGCATTTGGATGTGATCTCTTTGAGCCAACTTGTGGGATTTATTTTGATCATGACATTTATGTTAAGATATTTTCTTGGGATGTGTCCAGACCGTTATTAGGTTGGCTTTCCTCTTATGTAATGTTCTAGAATAATCTGTAAGTTGTTTTGGAAAGTATAAATAGGGTGTTTAGGCTTAGAGTTAAGGTATATTTTAGAGAGTTTAGAAAGGGAGTGCATAGGTGTTTATAAATGCGAAATTAAAGCTAGATCATAGATCAGGAAGTTGTATTTTGTATTTGTTCATAACCCAGAAGACCTTACAGCTGGGCATGTATGAAGATGTTTTAATGAATCAATAAAAGTATTTCTCTCTTCTTCCTCCTTTGGTTGTTGTTCTATGTGTTTACTTCAGTTGTGTTAACTCTTGTAAGATGGTTTGGATAGCTAGGTGAGCCTTTGGCCCTAGTTATTCACCTTCTGCCTGCATCAATATTTCTCTCTTCTTCGTCCTTTGGTTGTTGTTCTCTGTGTTTGCTTCCATTGTGTTAACTCTTGCAAGGTGGTTTGGATAGTTGGGTGAGCCTTTGGCCCTAATTATTCACCCTTTGCCTGTGTCACATGTTGATTGCCTTTCCATGTCAGGGCTACACTCTAGAGAGTTAGATCTTTACATTTTTACATTACATTACATATCCCTTAGCATTATATAGCCATGCTCTATATTCATGAATAATGCACACATTAAATTACACTTAACAAGTACTTAAGGAGGTAGAAATCAACAAAATGGAGGGTTGGATAAGGCAAACCCCTATATAGCCATCCACACATACACATTTTTCATGTCAACAAGATCTAGAATACAGGTTTAAATAGAGATATTAGGACCATATTTTGAGGACTTTGTTAGAAGTCTTAATTGGACACCAAGACACTATTGGGGGGGGGGAGGTGAATCTATTGGAAAACTAAGGAGTGACTAAGAGGGGAGAGGTGAATTAGTTACCACACAAATAATTCCAAGCCCCTTGGATGTCGATACAAACTTCTCATTTAATAAACCAAATCCTTGCTCTACTTGGTTAAAAATAGATATTAATTGTAACTCCATTAACAAAACAGTCTTAAGGTATTAATGTGTATTAACCTCTAGTGACTGATTTGCAGAAACATAAAGCATTAAGCAAATAGCATGAACCCACGAGACACCAAGATTTAACATGGAAACCCAATTTGGGAAAACCACCAATGCAACTAGTTACAACTTTTCACTCTTCTGAAGTGAGCCCTGTTAGGAGCCAACCCTGTTACAGACTACAAAACACATGGTCAAGTGTGACCCTGTTAGAGAATTTGAATCACCCTATTAGGAATGGCCTTCTTAGAGGTCTTCAAACACTTCAATAAGAAATGCCACCTTATTAGAGGATTTACAAAATGACTATTAAGCCAACTCTATTAAGAGATTTTTTCAATGCTACAATTATTAGAGAGTAACAATGATTGACCTAATTATTGAAGCAACTAACTTTGCAGATTTAGATCATTGTTCTGGTTTAACCTCTTGATCCTTCCTGATCAAAATATTTTGCACCTCGGTCTTCTAACTCAAATGCTCTATCCTTAATTGGATATCCTTTTCATATCACATATTTTACATTGTTCCCAATTGCTTAATCTAACCCACAACTTGATCTTGCATATATATGATATTCAATGTCAATTCGAATTGAATATCCTTCCATACAAACATTTAACATCCATTTGCTCAACTTCTATTAACTAATTAACAAAATTATTTTGCTAACAGTCGATTAACACTGGACTAATCACTCAATTAATACAAAACTTACTTCGTTGACTGATCAAACTTGGTTAACACTAACTACTCTTCATTGACCAACCAAGCTTAGTTAACACTAACTTCTGCTTGAATGATACTGAAATCTCCTTTAGTGCCTGATTGTGCTTGGTTTGCACTGTGATCGATTAAAGCTTGACGTTTTTGTAACATTAATGATAATATACAATTGAATAATTATTTTCAACAATCTCCCTCTTTGACATTGATGGAAACACAACATGTCATTATGCAAAGAAAATTTAGAGCAACAAAATGATTTATAATATTTTATAATATCCTTACTTTCATTGTGATTCTTCATCCATGAGAACTCCCTCTAAGATTCTCCCTATGTCATCTATATTCAAATTTTGTCTTATCAATATCTCCCTCTTGCTCTTATACAAATCTCTCCCTCTCATTCCTTTCTTTGACATGGCATTAATCTCTCCCTCTTTGACATCAAATGCCAAAGGCTTCATATAATGAAATTGCAATGTACTTAATGTACTAATTCATGTGCAATGTGCTCTGACAACCTTGCTTTGACTTGATAATTCTTCAACAAAGCTCGATTGATGCATCACTAATATGTACCCTGGTGAGCATCAGATAGAGGAATGGCCCCTAGCTTATCTCTCATATACAAAAATGCATCCATAGGTAATGGATTGGTGAATATGTTTGCAACTTGTTCCTTGGTGTTCACATATTCCAATCTTACCTCTTTATCTTGAACTAATTCCCTCAAAAAATGATACTTGATTGCAATGTGTTTTGTCTTGGTGTGCATCATTGGGTTCTTCGATACAGTGATTGCACTAGTGTTATCACAATATACAACCATTGGTTCCTTGATTTCGTCCTTCATTCCTAACAATAGTTTCTTGATCCATATTATGTTAGAACAATTAACTATTGCAACAACATATTATACCTTTGTTGTAGACTAAGAGATGCAATTTTGCTTCTTGCTTATCCACGACTCTAACCTCTTTCCAAGAATGAATGCTCCTCCTCTGGTGTTTTTTCTGTCATCAATGTTTCCAACCAAATCTCCTTCAGTAAAGGATTTTAACTCAAATTTTCCTCTTTTCTTGTACCATAAACCGTAGTCTCTAGTACCTTTCAAACATCTCATAATTCTTTTGACTGCCATCATATGATTTTCTTTAGGATTTGCAAAAAATCTTGTAACTATACTAACTACTAAGGCAATATCAGGCCTTATGTGTACCACATACTAAAGTTTCCTAATCATGGATCTGTAAGTAGTTTGATTTACCTCTTTTGAATCATTATTCTTGGACAATTTATGCCTAGTAGACATAGGTGTTCCAACTGGTTTGGAATCTTCCATTCCAAAGGTCTTCAATATTTCTTTGGTGTATTTCAACTGAGTGATGTAGATGTCATCCTTCATTTGATGAACTCATAAAACAACAAATAATTTTATCCCTCCAAACGTTTACATTTCAATTTCTTTCCTCGTTTCTTCAAAGAATGATATACATAAGTCATCATGTCTTGTAAATAAATCATCATCCACAAATATTTTTGCTATCAATATCTTGTTATGTGGTCCTTCTTTGATATACATACCACTATTATCAATTGTTCTTTGAAAACTAATTCTTACCAAATATCCATGTAGTCTTTCATACCATGCTTTAGGAGCTTATTTCATACCATATAAAGCTTTATGCAGTTTGCAATCCACGTCTATTTTGTTTGGATCAATGAAACCTTCAAGCTGTTTAACATAGACTTTATTTCTCCAAAATTCCATTCAAGAAAGCTAATTTTACATCCATCTAATACACTTTGAATCCTTTATGTGCAAAATATCAAGTAGTGTTCTGACTCCTTCAAGTCTTGCATTGAGAGCAAATGCTTCTCCATAGTCAATACCTTCTTCTTGAGCATATCCTTTACAAACTAGCCTTGCCTTGTTCCTTGATACTTCACCTTTTTCATTCAATTTTCTTCTAAAAATCAACTTTGTACTAATTACATTATTATCCTTGGGTCTAGGAATAAGAGCCCGGGTATTATTCCTTTCAATTTTCTCAATTTCTCCACTCATCGCCTCTATCCAACTTTCATTATTCAAAGTATCTTTTATACATCTAGGCTCAAATTCACCGAGGAAATATGTACCTTCTAGTTTGTTCTTTGTCAACATGCTTCTTGTCTAATCTCCAATTATTTGTTTAGGTGCATGATGTCTTCTGGCATATTTAGCGAGTATGGGTTTCTTCCTTCTAGATTATGGACTTGTTTCACTCAATTCACCATATTCAATGACTCTATGATCTTCTATTCTTTGCTCAGGTTTAACTATCTAAGACTCGATTCCCTCTATTTATGACTTGAGTTCCTCTATTTGTGATTTGGTTTGAATTATATTTTGCTCGGGTTGCACTAGTTGAAACTTAGTTTGAACTACACACTTAGGTGACTCGGGTGGTACAACCTATTGTTGCCAAATCACACTTGCTTGTAACTTGGTTAAAATCTCAGGCTCATAGTAAAAAAAGTTTCAGTAGTTCTTAGGTTCCTTGTTGCTTTGTTCTTTACTCTTTTCTACAAACTCATCAATCTTCACATATACACTTTCTATAACTTTGCGAGTATCAAGATTCAGACATTTATATGCTTTGCTCTTGTTGGAGTAGCCTAGGGATATGCCTTTATCACTTTTTGCATCAAACTTTCCTTTCGTTGCCTCTTTCAAGATACAACATTTGCTTCCAAATACTTTGAAATAACAAATACTAGGTTTATAGCCACACCATAATTCATAAGGTGTTTGATTTGCACCTTTTTTCAATTAAATTTGATGCAGTGTATGAATTGTTGTGCTAATTGTTTTTTTCCTATATTTGGTTACAACATTTTTCTTAATCATCAGTGATTTAATTCCTTCTTTCTACTATGTCATTTTGCTAAGGTGTACCAGGTGCAGATACTTGTCTTTTGATCCTTCTTTCATTACATAACTTATTGAATTCATTAGAGATGAATTCACCTCCTCTATCTGATCTCAGGCATTTTAGATTCTTTCTTATTTCTTTTTCAACTCTAGTCAAATACCACTTTAACTTTTGAAAAGCTTCAGATTTGCCTTTTAGAAATATCGTTGTCATCATCCTAGAATAATCATCAACAAAAAAATGAAATATTTGTCTCCATAGTAGCTCTCTATACCTATTGGTCCACAAAGATCTATATGAACTAGTTCCAAGACTTCTTCTATATAATAATTGTTACTTTTGAAACTACTTTTTCCCATTTTTCCAATTTGACATTTTTGTGTACATGGCCATATCAGGTTTCCTCAAATTTGAAATACCTCTTACTCTTTTATTTTTTCTTATGGTAATCAGGTTTTCAAAGTTTACATGACATGTTCTTTTATGCCATATCCATCTTTCCTCTACTTGTGCCAAAAAATGTGAACTTCTAGTCAGATATAGATAGAATAGATTACCTTTAGTCTTATTGTCAGTCCCAACTAGGTTTCCTTTTCCATCCAACATATTGGCTTTCCCAGACATGAAGTATACCTTTTATCCAATGTTGTTCAATTGTGCACACATTCTTTTATGCCATACCCATCTTTCCTCTACTTGTGCCAAAAAGCATGAATTTCTAGTAAGATATAGATAGACTAGATTACCTCTAGTCTTATTGCTAGACCCAACTAGGTTTCCTTCGGCATCCAACACCTTGGATTTCCCATTCATGAATTATACCTTGTATCCAATGTTGTTCAGTTGTCCCACACTTAGAAGATTATGCCTTAGTCCTTCAACCTAGTAGGCATTGTCATATTTTATTCCTTTAGTTGATGCAATGCATCTTTTTCCTTTCCCATAGCATGGTTCATTATTTATGAATCTAACACTTTTGCCATCATAATGTTCCAAGTCTTGAAACTTAGTTTTGTAACTAATCATGTGATGGGAACTACCACTATCTATTATCCAAGTGTCATTCTTGTTAACATCAGAAATAAGTGCCACCTTCTGATTTTCCTCATTATCTAATCCATTCTTAATAGCAATGTAACAAGATTCCTTACCTTTGTCTTTGTAGTCCTTGTAGCTCTTGAAGTCTTTCTTGCCTTTAAACTTATTGTATTTTTTTGTCATTTTTTTTTCTTTATTTGGACACCTTGCAATAATGTGACCAACCTCTTGTTGGAAATATAGATGAAGTAACTAAGAGGGGAGGGGTGAATCAGTTACCACAAAAATCAATTCCAAAATCTCTTAGATGTCTTTACATATTGTTGATACTCAGTAAATAGTGTAGGAAAACTGTAACTCGGTAGATTAATTAATTACTGTTTATCTAGCATTCATAGTCATTAATATGCTTGCAAAGATTAAAATAAATGAACACAAGAGATACTAGATTTAACGTGAAAACCCAATATGGGAAAAACTACCAAGTAACTAGTCACCAATTTTCACTCTTTTGAAGTGAACCCTGTTAGGAGCCAACCTTGTTAAAGGTTACAAAACACACTATTAGGTGTGACCTTGTTAGAGGATTTAATCACCCTATTAAGAGTGGCCTGGTTAGAGGTCTTGAGAACAATTCAACTGAATTGTCACCTTGTTAGAGGATTTATAAAATGGTTGTTAAACCAAATCTGTTAAGAGATTCTAGATTCACTGTTACAATGATTAGAAAGCAACAATGAGGTGACCTGAATGATATGCAACTTATCTTTTGCTGATTACAGATCTCTGTTTTGCTTTTACTGGATCCTAGCTGATCGAATACAACTTTGCATTTCTTTCAAGATATCTAATCCTTCATTAGAGTTCGCTCAATTCGCTTATTCCATCCTTATCCATATGCTCACTTTTTCACTCACACACTAATTCACAACTTGAACATCTATATATATACCTTTCAGATTATCAAGTCGGCTTAAATATAGGTTCCAATAACAAAAGAATCATTACATCAGTCGACCGCATGAAGCAATTTAAACTTAATACCAAAATAGTAAAATCCTTTGCTGACCGACCAAGCTCGATAACCACTGCTCCAGAATGGTTTTCTAGTGTTAACCAAGTGAAGCTCGGTAAACACTGCAAACCTTGCAAAAATCCTTTGGAGACTGAGTGAGCTCGGTTAACACTGACCTTCCTTTGCTGACCATGTGAGCTCAGTAGACATTAACTTTCTTTTGTTAACCTTGGGAGCTTGGTAGACATTAGCTTTCCTTCGTTAGCCTTGGGAGCTTGGTAGACATTAACTTTCCTTCATTAACCTTAGGAGCTCGGCAGACATTAACTTTCCTTCGTTAACCTTGGGAGCTCAGTAGATATTAACTTTCCTTCATTAACCTTGCAAGCTCAGTAAACACTAACTTTTGCTACAAAATCCTTTGATGCCCGAGTGAGCTCAATAAACATTAAATTTTCTTTGTTAAGTTCAGGAATGTTTGGTAGACACTGTAAATTGCTTTGCAGATCATCTGAGCTTGGTAGACTCTGTCTGATGACTGATATGACATTTATGTAACATCAAAGACAATACACAATACACAATTGTATCCAACAATCTCCCTCTTTGGCATTGATGGCAACACTCATAGCAGAATAAAATTTGAAAACAAGTCTAACAAGCCTTTTGCTGTTCGAACAACTTTCTTTATTAGATAGAAAACTCTCACTCTTTCAGTAATCTCCTTCTGTGAGGGATATCATAACAAACTTCTTCCTTAAAAACAAATTTTAGAAAGATATGACAGTAAAACTTTCCCTCTTTGACAACACATGCCAAAGACAACACTACTCAAATGATTTTAATGTACCTTTAGTACTGGTTCATATGCAATATTTCTTGATTATGCTGCATCAATTGATAGATTTTCAACTTGGTATGTGTTGATTCACCACTAAAACTTTGTTTTAGTGAACTTTAGATAGGGGAGTGACCCCTAACTTACTTCTTAGATACAAGAATGCATCCTTAGGTAATGGCTTTGTGAATATGTCAGCAATTTGTTCCTTTGTATGAACATATTCCAATCTGATCTCCTTGTCTTGCACCAATTCTCTGACAAAATGATATTTTATTGCAATATGCTTGGTTTTGGAATGCATCATCGGATTCTTAGATATATTTATTGCACTTGTATTATCACAGAACATAACAACTGGTTCTTTGATTTCCACCTTCATGCCTTCCAACAACTGTTTAAACTAAACAATATTAGAACAGTTTACTGCAACAGCAACATACTCTGCCTCTGATGTAGATTGGGATGTGCAATTCTGCTTTTTGCTTGTCCAAGAAACCAACCCTTTTCCAAAAAAGAATGCTCCTCCACTTGTAATTTTTTTGTCATCAATGTTTCCTGCCCAATCAGCATCAATAAACATTTTCAAATCCAAATTACCTCCAAATTTGTACCATAAACCATAATCTTCAGTTCCTTTCAAATATCTCATTATTCTTTTAATTGCCATCATGTGATTTTCTCTTGGTTTTGCTGAAAATCTTGCTACAATACCAACTGCAAGGGCAATATCTGGCCTAGTATGAACTACATACTGCAACTTTCCAATCATAGATCTATACAGTGTTTGATCCACTTCTTTTGATTCATCTTCCTTGGTAAGTTTTAATCTAGTACACATAGGAGTCCCAACTGGTTTACAATCTTCCATACCAAACTTTTTCAATATCTCCTTGATGTATTTTGATTGAGTGATGTAGATGCCATTTTATTCTGCTAAATTTGAAGACCAACAAAGAATTTGATTTCACCAAACATAGACATTTCAAATTCCTTGTTCATTTGCTCTAAAAATTCTTTGCAAAGATCATCATTTCCTATGAAAATAGTATCATCTACAAATATTTCTGCCAAAACAATCTTATTCTCTGGTCCTTCCTTTATATACAAACTACTATTATCATTAGTTCTTTGAAAACCAATATGAATAAGACAGTTATGCAATCTTTCATACCATGCTCTAGGGGCTTGTTTCAGACCATACAATGCCTTGTGTAATTTGCAGACCATGTTCCTTTTATTTGGATCAACAAAACCTTCAAGTTGTTCAATGTAGACCTCTTCATCTAGTATGCCATTGAGGAATGCTGACTTGACATCCATTTGATAAACTTTGAATCCTTTGTGAGCAACATATGCAAGTAAGGTTCTGACTCCTTTCAATCTTGCAACAGGAGCAAAAGTTTCTCCATAGTCTATTCCTTCTTCTTGAGCATATCCTTTGCATACTAGTCTAACTTTGTTTCTTGATACCTTACCATCTTCATCCAACTTGTTTCTGAATACCCACTTGGTTCCACTCACATTTTTATCTTTAGGTCTGGATACAAGAGTCCATGTCTTGTTTTTCTCTGTCTGTTCTATTTCTTCATTCATAGCTTCAATCAAACTATCATTTTCCAATGCATCATTGATATTTCTAGATTCAAAATCAGCAAGTAAACAAGCACCTTTCAACTTACTTCTTGTCATGGTTCCTTCAGATTTGTTTCTAATGATCTGATCTGCTGAATGACGTCTCCTAACATATTTTGCTAATACAAGTTCCTTGCCTTTTGAAAGAATTTCATTGTTATCTTCTTGCATTTCAACTTCAGGTTTTGGCTCGATAGATATTGGCTCGGGTCCTTCAGACTCGGTAGACACTTGCCTGATAGTATCTGAATGTAACTCAGGTTGCTGTAGCTCGGTTTGAACTACCTGTAACTCAATTACTGATGACTCGAGAGTAGAGGATTCCTGATTGACTGGTACTGTATCAGGTTCAGTGAAAACAAACCTTCTATAGTCTTCTGGTTTCCTTTTGCTTTCTTCTTCAATCCTTTCTGCAAACTCATCAACTTTCACATGTGCACTTTCTATGACTTTGTAAGTAGACAGGTTCAAACATCTATATGCTTTACTTTTGCAAGAGTATCCCAAAAATATTCTTTCATCACCTTTTACATCAAATTTTCCTTTTCTAGATTCTTTCATAATGTAACATTTACTTCCAAATACTTTTAGATAACTTACATTAGGTTTGTAGCCATACCATAGCTCATAGGGAGTTTTAAATGAGTCTTTCTTAAGCTGTACCCGATTCAAGGTATGAACTGCAGTGCTGATAGCTTCTTTCCAGTATTTGATAGCAATGTTCTTTTCAATCATTAGGGTTCTTGCACAATTCATGATAGATCTATTCCTCCTTTTAGCTATTCCATTTTGTTCAGGAGTTCCAGGGGCTGATACTTGTCTTTTGATTCCTCTTTCAATGCAAAAGTTATTGAACTCATGTGAAATGAATTCTCCTCCTCTGTCTAACCTCAAGCATTTCAATCTTTTTCCTGTTTTATTTTCTACTTTGGCCAAGTACCATTTGAATTTCTCAAATGCTTCTGATTTGTTCCTTAAATACATAACAATCATCATTCTTGAGTAATCATCAACAAAAAGAATGAAGAACTTTTCTCTAGTATAGCTTTCAATTCCAATGGGTCCACACAAATCAACATGCACAATTTCTAATATATCTTCAGACTGATAGTTTTTACTTTTAAAACTAGTCTTTCCCAATTTACCAATCTGACAATTCTTGCATAGTTCGACCTCAGGTTTCTTTATGTTAGGAATGCCTCTTACTTTCTTGAATTTGCTTATCTTTACCAAGTTATCAAAATTGACATGACACAACCTTTTATGCCATAAACAACTTTCTTCAAATTGAGCAATAAAACATGAGCATTCACCAAGTTCAAGATAAAATAAGTTAACTTTTGTTTGAGTGCCTGATCCAATCATTTTTCCTTTGCCATCCAGTAGTCTTGCTTTTCCATGCATGAATTCTACTTTGAATCCATTATTGAGTAGCTGTGCCATACTCAAAAAGTTATGATTTAGTCCTTCTACCTAATAGGCATATAAGTTCTTTGGTTAGAGAGATTCTTCCTCTTCCTTTTATACAACAAGGTTCATTGTTACCAAATCTTACACTGCCACCATCATAGTTTTCAAAGTATTCAAACTTAGTTTTATCACCAGTCATGTGATGAGAACAACCACTATCTATGATCTATGTATCATTTTTGCTCATATGAGAAATGAGTTTCATTTCCTATCATTATCAGATTCATCTTTCACAGCAATGTAGACAATTTCATCTTCTTCTTCATCATTAGAATCATTAGAATCTTTAGCCATAAAACGTGCTTTCTTACCTTTATCTTTGAATGATTTGAAGTCTTTCTTGCCATTGTACTTGTAACCTTTCTTGTCATCTTTGTTCTGCTTGTTTGGGCACCTAGCAACAATATGACCAACTTCTTCACATGAAAAGCTGATTAGAGGAAATTTACTTTTAAATTTACCTCTGCCTCTAGAATATTTCCTTGCTAGTAGAGCTTCAATCACTTCAAGATCACTATCTGAACTTTGGTCTGATTCATCTTCACTTTCTGACTGAGATTCCTTTTTCTTTTTTCTTTTCTCCTTAAGTGAAAGCTTGGCTTCAAATGCTGATTCAATGTTCTTAGAAGCTGGAACATAGTTGTCAAAGTTGTCTAGTTAAAATGCAGTCAATCTTCCAACTATGGCCTCTAGATTTATCTTGTGATTTGCTTCACATCTTCTTTCTTAAATTGTAGAAACTTTGATTGCATAAATGGGAAGTAGAGTTCTAAGAACTTTACTTATTACTATCTCCTCCTTGATATCTCCTCCAGATGCTTTGATTTCACTAACACATGCTTTGACTCTTTCAACATATTTTGCAATGTTTTCATCCTCTCTCATCCTCATTTGATCAAATTGTCCTCTCAGACTTTCTACTTTGGCTCTTCTTACATTATCATCTCCTCCATAGATTTCTTTTAGCTTTTCCCACATTTCAAAGGCAGATTTGCAGTCTTTAATGTCATCAAATTCTTCATAACTCAGAGTAGATTCTATATCTATCATCATAATGTTGTGGGTCTTCTTTTTAGCAATATCATTGATAGATAATGTACCAGATGGTTCTGCATATTTTTCATCAAGGTATTTTAGTCCTGTATCTCCAATAGAAGCTAGATGAAGTCTCATCAACCCTTGCCATGCTGAGAAGTTTTTCCTATTAAGTCTTGGAATTTTCCTCTTATAAGACATCCTGATCTTTGGCTTAGATCCTTGAAATCTTGTCCTGCAAGCACCAAAAGCTCTGATACCAATTTTTGGAAATACAGATGAAGAAACTAAGAGGGGAGGGGTGAATCAGTTACCTCAAAAATAAATTCCAAAATCCCTTAGATGTCTTTACATACTGTTGATACTCAGTAAACAGTGTAGGAAAACTATAACTCAGTAGATTAATTAATTATTGTTTATCTAGCATTCATAGTCATTAATTAATTACTGTTAGGTGTGACCTTGTTAGAATATTTAATCACCCTATTAAGAGTGGCTTGGTTAGAGGTCTTGAGAACAATTCAACTAAATTGTCACCTTGTTAGAGGATTTATAAAATGGCTATTAAACCAACTCTGTTAAGAGATTCTAGATTCACTGTTACAATGATTAGAAAGCAACAATGAGGTGACTTGAATGATATGCAACTTATCTTTTGCTGATTACAAATCTCTGTTATGCTTTTACTGGATCCTAGCTGATCGAATACAACTTTGCATTTCCTCTAGGATATCTAATCCTTCATCAGATTTTTCTCAATTCGCTTATTTCATCCTTATCCATATGCTCATTTTTTCACTCACACACTAATTCACAACTTGAACATCTATATATATACCTTTCAGATTATCAATTCAGCTTAAATATAGCTTCCAATAACAAAAGAATCATTACATTAGTCAGTCGCATGAAGGAATTTAAACTTAATACCAAAACAGTAAAATCCTTTGTTGGCTGACCAAGCTCAGTAACCACTGCTCCAAAATGGTTTTCTAGTGTTAACCAAGTGAAGCTCAGTAAACACTGCAAACCTTGCAAAAATCCTTTGGAGACCGAGTGAGTTTGATTAGCACTGACCTTCCTTTGCTGACCATGTGAGCTCGGTAGACATTAACTTTCCTTTGTTAACCTTGGGAGCTCGGTAGACATTAGCTTTCCTTCGTTAACCTTGGGAGCTCGGTAGACATTAACTTTCCTTCGTTAACCTTAGGAGCTCGGTAGACATTAACTTTCCTTCATTAACCTTCAGAGCTCGGTAGATATTAAATTTCCTTCGTTAACCTTGCGAGCTCGGTAAACATTAACTTTTGCTACAAAATCCTTTGATGCTTGAGTGAGCTGGATAAACATTAACTTTTCTTTGTTAAGTTCAGGAATGTTCAGTAGACACTGTAAATTGCTTTGCAGATCATCTGAGCTCGGTAGACTCTGTCTAATGACTGATATGACATTTGTGTAACATCAAAGACAATACACAATTAACAATTGTATCCAACACCTCTTCAGACGAGAAACAAATCAATGTTGTTTTACCTTTATATTTACCTTTGGCTTTTGGTAACCTTCTTGCAAGGAGGGCTTCGATGACTTCAAGGTCATCCCCATAATCATCATGTTCTTCATTATCAATATATTTTCCTTTTGAGTTTCCTTCCTTTCTACCAAGAGTTAGTTTGGATTTGAATGCATGTTTGATGTTGTTAGTATTAGGAAGATAGTTATCAAAGTTATCCAACTCAAAAGCAATCAATCTTCCTACTAGTGCATCCAAAGTTATACCATTTTTAGGATCACATCTCATCTCTTGAATAGCTAGAACTCTAATTATATAAATAGGAAGAAGAGTTCTTAATATCTTAATGACTATTGTTGTATCATCTATTTTTCCTCCCACAACTCTGACTACGCTTACACTTGCTTTGATTCTTTCACTATATCTTGCAAAGTTTTCATCTTCTTTCATCCCCATTTGATCAAACTATCCTCTTAGACTTTCTACTTTGGCTTTTTGCACATTATCATCTCCTCCATATATCTTCTTTGGTTTGTTCCACATGTCATAGGTAGTAGGGAAATATTTGACTTCATCAAATTCAGAATAATTGAGAGAGAGGAAGCAATACCAATCATCATTGTATTGTGATTCTTCATATCCACCATCTAATCCATAATTAGAGGCTTTGATGGTGCCACGTAATGGTTCAATAAGAAGTGCATACATGTATCTCCAATGGTTTCCAATGTAGTTTCATCAATTCCTACCATGCTGAAAAGTTCTCTTAGTTAAGATTAGGAATCTCTCTTCTATGAGACATCTTGATCTTTAGCTTAGGTCTTTGAAACCTTTTCTACAAGCACTAACAACTCTCATACCAATTATTGGAAATGCAAGGACTAACTGAGAGGGGAGGGGTGAATCAATTACCCAAAAAATAATTCCAAGTCCCTTATATGTTAATATAAACTTCTCACTTAATAAACCAAATCCTTTCCTTGCTCGATTAGAACTAGATATTAATTATAACTTGGTTAACAAAGAAGTCTTAAGATATTAACGTGTATTAACCTTTAGTAAATTAGTTGCAGAAACATAAAGCATTAAGAAAATAACATGAACACGTGGGACACCAAGATTTAACGTGGAAACCCAAATTGGGAAAACCACCAATGCAACTAGTTACAACTTTTCACTCTTCTGAAGTGAGCCCTATTAGGAGCCAACCCTATTACAGGTTACAAAACACACAGTTAAGTGTGACCCTGTTAGAGGATTTGAATGGCCCTATTAGGAGTGGCCTTGCTAGAGGTTTTCAAATACTTCAATTAGAAATGCCACCTTGTTAGAGGATTTACAAAATGACTGTTTAGACACCCTATTAAAATATTTCTTCGCTGCTATAATTGTTAGAGAGTAACAATGATTAGTTTGATTATTGAAGCAATTGACTTTGTAGATTCATATCATTGTTTTGGTTTAACCTCTTGATCCTTCCCAGTCGAAATATTCTTTGAAACTCGATCTTCTAACTTAGATGTTATGTCATTAATCAAATATCCTTCTCATTTTACTTATTTTACATTATTCCTAATTGCTTAATTCTTATATTCAATGTCGAGTCAGCTTGAATATCCTTCCATACAGAAATTTAACATCCATTTGGTCAACTTGTATTAACCAATTAATTAACAAAATTAATATGCTAATAGTCAGCTCACACTAGACTGATCACTTAGTTAATACAAAGCTTCCTTTGATGACCAATCAAACTAGGTTAACACTAACTACTCTTCATTGACCTACCAAGTTTGATTAACACTAACTTCTTCTTGGCTAATATTGGAATATCTTTTTGTGCCTGTTTGAGCTCAATTTACACTGTACTCAATTAACGCTTGACATTTGTGTAACATCAATGAAAATATACAATTGAATAATTATTTTCAATAGAATCAGAATCTGTAACAATTTAACCTTTTCAAAAATTCTATAATGCATTCACCACATTTACAATCTCATATCCAATTGCTTATGCATCATAACTTATTTAATCAAACTCTAATAACATTTAGATCTAATCTATCAATTACATGCATGAAAAGTAATCTCAAGACACAAGGATTTTGGTTACTCAGAAACACTTAAATATGAAGGTAAAACAAGGGTGCAGATGATGCCCACAAATATTCACTACTACAGTAATAAAGTTAACCTGTTAGGGTTATAATGTTTGATCATATCAATGATCTACCCTATGAGGGGTCTACCTTGTTAAAATATTTTGAGACTATTAGATCTCACCTTGTTAGAGGATTTCACACTAACAACAAAGTAAGGACTTTGTCAAGATATTTACAAAGATTTGTTAAGACCATTCTGTTAAGAGATTTACTTTGATTTGATCTATTAAAATGATTCAGTACTTGATCCTTAATGTGCTCTTATAAGATGATATTGGATCTCCTCTTTCCAATCTGATCTAATATTTGATCTGATAAAGCTTTTATGTCCTTTATTGCTTGACTACGTCACTTGCTCTATTTTGAAATAACTTAACTCTTTACCTCTTCTGCAATGTTCACATATTCACAATTGAATTGCATGAATAGCTTGTTTTCTCCTTTGTATCATCATACACTTCACCATGTCATTACCATCATCATTGTACCAAATTAGATGAAGTTTTACCCTATTTAAAGATTTCATAAAGAGTTTTCTACATGCTTCCTTGTTTCACCTTTTCAACTATTTTGTTCATCACAAAACATAGGGATTTGTGATCCACTTCATAAAATGCATAAAAATCTCTGTAAAAAACTCTGTAAGTATTAAATATCATGTCCATGTCATCCTAAAATTGTTTATCTCAAAGTTTGCATTATTCCCAACTTGAATGTAAATTTTTTATTGCTCAACACTTATTGTTTATTATACTCGACACTCACTGTATATGTTGTTTATGCTCGATCATTACTATGCTTGACACTTTCTATATAACCTGACTTCAATGTGTATTGCATAAACTGTAACAAAGGGAATAAAAGAAAGCGACTAAGTTTATTCCTACATGTCTATGAAAACCTCAAATATGAAGTACATAGAGAAAACATGCAAATGTATTGAAATAAAAACAAGAAGTAAACTTAATCTACTCAATAAAACACATGCGAACCTCCCCAAAATGAAGTAGTATTGATGTTTTTGTTGTTGAGGGTATGTGGTTGCTCACATATCCCATAACATAATAATGGACTAGATGGTGCTAATGGAAATGAGAAGAGGGTTCTTCTTTTATAGGAAATAAGATGAAACAAATGATTGAGATTCATTATAAAATGAAGGGTTGGGATTTCTTAGGATCGATGAGGTGTTAATGAGGTGGAGGCCAAGTGGAATCCATGTAGATTAGGGTTTTGACCATTCAAAGGGGGAAAGATGCTCACACATGTGTGAGCAACTTTGGTTCACATGTGAAGGGGGACAAATGTGTAAGTTTGTAAGAGTCACATGTCACATGTGACTAGGGTTTGCTAATCCTTCGATTAGAATTATGCAAATGATTAAGGATATGATTAGATGAGAAAATAGGATTAATTAGTGGCTAAGTGGATTGACCTAGGTTAGAAGGATGGATTAGGTTAGGAAAGTGAGGTTAGGTTAAGGTTAAAGTTAGAAGCCATGTACTAAAATATAATTAAATATAATATTTAATTCCAAGTGGAACTAAAAGGGATTAATTAAGTAAAATAAATCATTTACTTAATTAAAGTAAAGGATTAAGATGCAAGTGGGATAAGGGGGAATAGACTAGGATTAAACAGATGTAAATTTATTTAAATCAAGGATAGGGGGATAAAGAAAAATGTAATTAAATAAATTTAAGTTTATTTAATTAAAGGTAGGATAAGACTAAAAAATATAAATAATAAATAAAATCTATTTAATTGGTCAGGATAAGGGTATTTGTGCTCAATTGAAAATTTTTAGGTGTCTACATTTTGCCCCTCTTTGATATAGCATTAGTAATGTTATATCAAAGAAAAATAAAACATAGTGGATGGAAGGATAAGACTAGTAGCATGATGCCCTGGTCATCGAAAGATGAGGAAGGATGATAAGGGTGGAACGATATGTCCCCTTGAGAGGACATACGAGTTAGGAGAACATGAATGTTCTCTCAAAATGGATAGGAGTATGGAAGAGAGTGGAAAATGATAAGACTGATAAAGTTATGTTGCAATAGTGTGAACAACCTAAGTTTGATATTGTATTCAACACTATGCACCAAGGTATGAAGAACCAAGATGACAATGTGTCAAGTACATGATAAAAAGGGGTCTAATACAACCATATGCCTTTTGAAACTATGATTCCTTGGGACAATAGGATGCAAATACCATAATAAATGCAAAAAATACTAATATATACAAGTAACAAGCAATCATGTACAATAAACCAATAACAAACCAAAAATTTGCCCCTAATCAAACTGATAACCAATTAATGGATTGATTGAGGATGAAAAAGTTAACGATAAGAAAAATGCACATCCAAGGATTGGGAAGGAAACATCCCATGATGAAGTTCAAATTTGGTCAATAGATTATTAGTTCATTGGGTCAAATTGATAAATTGATTCAGGATTGATTGAATTATTATTGATTGCACAATGATTGGGATTTTTAATTTTTAATTTTTTTAATTTTTGATTTTATGGAGATTTTGATGAATATATTGAATTGAAATGCAATTGGAAGAATGGACTTGGATGAGATTAGAAGAATGATTCTAATGGGATGAAAATTTATTGGAGTAGAAGATAACATAATTTGATGTGAAAGGATTAGAAGAAGGGAAAATTGATTTAATTAGAGGATAAATGAATTTGATTGAATTGATTGGAATACTTGTATGGAATTTGATATGAAAGGATGCAAATATAATGGATTGGAACCAATGATAAGGGAGAATCAAGGCATAGTAAATGGTTGAGAAGCAATGAGGTTCAATTGATGAAAGATAAATAGGTGGAAGGAATGGTGAAAGGACATGAGGAACCCAAAAAATATGGTATCAAAAAATGGGGAGTCAAAGACCATGTTTCATAGGAGTTGAAATGCCCCATACCAAGGATAGGAAAATGACTATCACTATCAAAGATGGAAAATGATGATGAATGGTAGATGGAAGTATGGAAGATATGTAAGGCAATGTGGTATGGAAGGGGATTGCCCCCAATGTAGAGTGCAAGTGGAAGAAGACAAGTGAATGGATGGATATATGAATTCAAGAGATGGTGGATACATGATAGGGGAATGGAGGGAGGACTCGATAATCTATTTACATGGATGGTATCCCTTGATATTTCTTCTCTTTATTTTTTATCTTCAAGGAATTTTTACTATTTTCTCATAGATGTTGGTAGGATAGTGAAAAGAAGGATGAAGTGGATTGGTAAATGAAGGTCAAGGACTTATGACAAAGTTTGGATGCATGGTTGTGTTAGCCACATTTGTAGTCGCCAATTCACTTTCGATTTTAATTTTTCTCTCAAGCGCGTCCACTTTCCTTGTCGCATGAGAAGCTTAACGCCCTTGAAGTGCCTAGCCAAAGCCTTAAACCCGCGTGGTCAGCCCTTTTTCCCCCATTCTGAACCACTTTGAACCACTTTGAACAATAGTTCAAAATAGTTCAAAGTAGTTCAAAGCGGTTCGATGCGACTTTTATTACTAACGCTTTCTTTGCGTAGGTAATGTATCTCACTCGGTGGTTTGTTCTTCTGAACCACTTTGAACCACTTTGAACCTCAATTCAAAGTAGTTCAAAGTAGTTCAAGACTTACGTAATGATCACTTTCAAGCGTGGAAAGACAACACGCTGCCTTTCACTCGTGATCCTGTCAGATGAGCGTGGTCTAAAGGACAGTCCTATTTCCAAGGAAGATAATCATTGTAAATCATGTCAAAGATCTTCAAGCCATCAAAAGGACTCAATTTGATTAATGTTGAAGCATCCGAAAAAGGAAATAATTTAATGCGGAGCTCATGCAAAGGGTTTTCAAGCATATGAAAGCTGGCGGAGGTGATGTCGAAGTAGTGGGTAATTATTATCCCGTACCCTCGCACGAAGTTACTGCTTTCCTTTAAAACTCATATAATAACCTCCAAAGTCTATTATCACACGAGAAGCTAGTATAGACGGGGAGCTGTTAAGGAAATAGGAGAGATTTTCTGGGTTTTCGACGAAGAACAGGCGAGAGTTTGATAATCCTGTTTGCTTTGCAACTATATTCGTTTCCAAATTTGTCTATTTAGTCTCTGCATTTTTTTTAAGATTATCATGAGGATGGTCTTGCATTTCTTGGGTAGCACTTCTGGTTTGGAATGCAAGAGACCAGTTATATGTGACACTGATCTACGAGGGGTAAAGATAGAAAGCTTGCAGACCAAGTTTTTAGAATATTCTAATGAAAATAATGGGTGCATGGAAGTGTTAACCAGTGGGTTGATAGAGGCCGCAACGTTCCCCCCATCATTTGTAACCCCTAAAATTTTGCAATTGTGTATAGATCACTATGATGTGAGGAGAAAAAGTATTTTGAGCGAAGATGGCACCCCTGTTCTTTCCATTTCGAGAGAAATTGTTGCCTCAGTCCTGCGTCTAACGACTAATACTTTTGCAGTGTTTTCACCTACCCAAGCCTTGGCTGAATACTGGGCGAATCCTAGTACATTTCAAAATACCTTAGCCAGGAAATGGACCAAAGTCAATTATGGGGGTGGGTCTAGGCTGCCGAAAGTCATTAAAAAAGATCACATGCAACCTCACATTCGTGACTTGGTCATAATGTTGCATCGTGTGAAGGGTTCAGCATATGTTTCTCTCTTTGAGGAATGGATGTTTAGATATATAGAAATTGTTTTGAAGGGTGAGCAATGGATGGACTAGGCAGAAATCATTGTTACCTCTCTGAGGACGCAATTGAGGCGTGCCAAAGAGTTTCATGAAGATTTCTACATGGTCTCCTATCTGACCTATTGTATTGCATGTACTTGTGACCTCACCCCTTTGCCTCATGGTACTTGGAATGAAGAAATGTGTGTGTTTCAATATTGCCCTCTATTGCAAAGAGATAATGTCTTAGAAGATTTTTGCAAGGTTCATGATGTGCTTCTGGATAATGTCCATATGTCTTTGAAAAAGACGAAAATGCCAAGGCTCTCCACAGAAGCTCAAAAGTTAGTACTGCAATATGGGAGCTTCCATATACAGTTTCCTAGGTTCACATACTTAAGAGTTGGAGGTTTTGAAGAAGAACCTATGAAATTACCTAGGTACGCCTTGGATTGTTTCATTTTGGCCGAATTGTGCAGATAGCTCTTTTCTGTTGTGAAAGACAATCTGCCAAAACATAACTGGAGGTTACTTTTTCCCATTGAATTGAGTTCATTTGTCTGCAGCAGCATGGATAATGCTTCCATCATTGGGAGCAATTTACTAGGGTTCAATTTTGGCTTCTATCGCAGAAGGAGGGATTTTGATAGTAAAGGCTACGCAACTGAGACTCTTGGCCTAGAAATGCATCCTCCGACTGTTTCATATTTAGAAGATATTTGGGAAGATTGCAGAAATGAAGAAGAAGTGCTACAGAAAGATCATACCAGGCTGACCCTTCAACAAATTAAAGCTTTCAAATTGAAGTTCAATGTAGAAGGGATAATGGATGATGGCCTTAATCTAATTGAACATGGCTGGAAAAAGTCAGACGAAGTAAGGTTCTTGGTAGTAGACTGGTTCAAAGAAGAGGAAGATGACATTAATAGAAGAATCAGATTCATCCTTACCTATATGGATGATTGGTTGCAGCAGAGAGCTCACAGGAGTATCAAAGAGCCTCCTGTTGAAGTAACTTCTTCTCTTGAATTTTTTCAGTCTGACATTTCCTCTCCCCCTGTTGCAGGTGACACAGTCATTCAAACAAAGAAGGAAAAATCTCATCTCCAGCCATAAACAACAGCCCCCAGGACAAAATCTTGCTCCAAATATGAAACTCTAGAACAGGTCGAGGATCGAAAGATCGAAATGGCATCTGAAGGCCCAGACTCGGGTGAAGGATTGGAGCCATTTGATAGTGGAGATGGAGATGTCCAATTTAAAGAAGCCCCCAAGACAGACCAGCTCAGGTTCCTGACTCTGATCAGGGATAGGCAATTGAGGCCAGCAAGCCCTACCATCCCCTCCTGGCTCTCGAATTCAATCAACAAGAAAAGAAGCCTACAACCTGTGATTACGCCAGTTAAGAACATTGTCACAAGATATGCGGTGAAAGGTTCAAAGGCCAAGAAAATGAAAACAGACGCCTAGTTGATAAAGGACCCCCAAACCGGGAAGATAATTGTGGAGGTGGCCACTTATACACAGAAGCAAGATTCTGCAAAAATCGATGAGGAAGGACTGAAGGTCACTTCCATTGACTTGGGGACTATAAACAGGAGCACTGGCAACAACTTTTTCAAGTTTTCTACTGATCATATGCTCACACAATCAGAAAAGGATAGCAGAGAAAAGGAGCTGAAAGCTATGGTGACTTCCATGGCCGAGTACATTGATTCCTTGGTAAATCTTGGAGTCGCGCCAATCATCCAGTTGCCACAACCCTTTGACCCTAACTCTGCAGAAAGCCAGCTGCTGACAAGACAGGTGCAAAGGGGGAAGCTCTTGATGGAGGCGATGGGAGTCTGGGTAAACAACATAATTTAGGAAGGTAACGAATTTATTTTAGAATTTACAAATATCTACGCAGAAGGAGAAGCACTGTCAGGGGAAATTCAAATGTTAGTACTCGTGTGGGAAACAGAGTTATGACGATGCCAAGCCCTAGTTTTCCAAGTGACAGAGATAGAAAGCTTTGGCGTCCTTAAGTTCCTAGGTGAAAAGGCTATGAAAATCGTAGACCAGTGCATGCTATTTGTCCTAAAGAATAACATGAACTGGAAGGAAACGGTCTATAGGGAAGCAATTAAAGAAATCCAGAGTATTGAAAGTAGGATTACTAACGTGCACGAGGAACTTATCAAGGACATGAAGATAGTAAACCCAACAGGTATCCTGCAGTTTGATGAGAGAAACATGGACGTAGAGGTGCTAATGAAGAGCTTCACCAAAGTGGCAGAGCAGATCAGGGACAACGAACACCCCAAGGCTGAAGATTTCTCCACGTTGGCGAGTGTTGAGGCCATGCTGTGCTTTAATCAGAACCTGATGCCACAACAGAGCTTGAAGATGAAAGAATACAGGTGGCAGAAAGATGCGTGTTGGGCCCGAATTTTAAGTTTGAAAAACCCCCACCCTACCGCAACTCAAGAATTGGTGGCCACGTTTCGTAGCTGGAAATTAGTGCGGCAGATGGTCGGAGAAGAAGAGGAGGAAACAAGTGAAGGCGCGAGAGTTTAAAGGAATAGCTAGGCATCTTTCTTTTTAGTTTTTATAACTGTTTCTTATTTTTAACCGAAAGAGTTGGGCTTTAATGGAGGCTCTTTTCGGGATTTCAAACTATAAATGTTGGGGCATTAAACCTTTTTAGGTTGCAAGTAATAGTATTTTTAGCAATAGATAGTTAAGTTCCTTTTAGTAGCCAACAGTGTTTTTAAAAAAACAAAACAACAAGCTGAGATAATATATGCATCTTTGAGCTTTCAGAAGACTTTGAGCATGAAAGTTATGGTATTCATATATTAAAGATTTGGGGCTTATGCTTTGAGACTTTGTGTTCGAAGCATTATGTTATCATTACTTTGTGAGTGAAAACTGTGAATCTCGAATTCTTAGCTGCTGTTCTTTTTATGTAAGTTGATTGAGAATTAGTTTAGTTTTAGTATCATTTTTGCTTGAAAGGTTGCATGTAATGAAGCGAAATCATGCTTTGAAATGAACTCTATTTACATGTTAGTTTTCAATTTCATTATTGTTTTGTGATTGATGTTGTTAATCACCTCGTTGCCGAAGAGCAACCGAGAGACCCTTAAGCATTTTTTGGTAAAAATGCAAAAATAATTTTAATTCATTGTAAATCTGAAAGGGAGCTGTACCTTGAGAAAATTCAGATAAGAATTTAAAGAGTAGGGTAGGAACTTCTTCAATTGTTGTGAATAGTTGTTTTCCCCTAAGAAATGGGCACAGAGTAAAATCAGTTAATTGTAAAGGTGGGACAATCTGTTCACTAACAGGTTGATATATGCTAGGTTGGAAGGCTTGTGAACGAGTAGATGAAGGAGGTGGAAAGATCATCATTGGCACACATCTTGAAGGGTGATGGAAAGGTGGAAATTTTGGAGGATATGGATGAGAGAGTTTAAATTTTGGGATATAAGAACCCAAAATGGAAGAAGTAGATGATGGGTTCAGGATTGTGGATTTGGGTATACAAGGACCCAAAATGGATTTGGAAAATGGAAGCTTGGATGATTTATGAATGAGGGGAGTGTTTGGATTAGAGAAATTGGATGCCATTTTGAATCTTTCTTTCAAATTCATTGCTTCATTAAGTAGTTTTAGAATCCACATAGTTTCTTATTTTTTTATTTTCAGCCTTTGTGGCCTTCTAATTTTTCTTTTCTTGAAATGTGCATGAAAGGGGTACTTTGATCTTGACCTAAAAGAGGATCATGTAGTGGGAAGGAAGGAATTATTGGATCATCTAGTGTAATAGAATCATATAATGGAGTGGATGGAATGAAATTATGAGATGGAACATTTTCATCTTGATAGGGAGGAGAGCTAGTCAATTCTGCAGAAGGAACATCTTCACGAGGTAGAGAATTTATGGACATTGACTCCTAAGATGGAGGGGAATAAAAAATGTGTGCGGTACATGGAATGTCTTGATCTTGATTAGGAAGGGGATCATGAGATGGAATAAGAGGGATAAATGGATCTTCAGGGATAAGGGAATGATGGGATGGAGAAATGTTTAGATCTAGAGGAGAAGAGGAATCTATAATGGCATGCTTTGGAGGAAGGTCTTGAGATGGAATTGGGTGTATGACTTTGGGTGATTGGATCACTTTAAAAAAAAATTTGTACTTAGACAAGGTTTCTAGTGAGATAAACCTATTACAAGGTGGGGATGATTTGATTTTGGAGAATTAGGATTGTGTGGAGGTCGAGGCATGGGTAGGGGATTAGGATGAAGTTTTTGGACATTAAGCTCAAAGTATGGGGAATTGCATGGAGGATTTGAGTTGGATGGGACATGAGGATTATGGTCTTCAAAACATGGGGGAAGAGGACATATGTCATGGAAGGTAGAATTTTGTTTTTTATTTGCTAGGCTCAAGATAGAATTCTTTAGTTCCTCAATTTCTTTGGCAATGACATTTCTGTTTGAGGAATTATGTGGGCTATGAATGGAATCATATGTGGCTAAATGATAATGAGGTGGATTTCCCTTATCAAAGGTAGAAGAATAATAAATGTGAGATGGATTAGAATTGGGTGTGAAGTTTTGAGGATTGACTTGATATGGGGTTTGTGCTGGAGGTGTGACTCCATATTACCTTTGAAGGTCTACAACCATTTGGTTAAGCCAGTTTGTATCCATTGATATTAGATGAGGAGCGGTGAGAGATTTGATGAGAAATGAAATATGAACTTGGGGCTAGGAGAAAGTTTGGACTTTGTGTTTGATTTGATATTGGATGAAGGTTTGAGATAAATTTTATGTAAATAAAAACCTTATGATATGGCAAACAAGTGAATGTTGGATTTGAATTAAAGTGTAAGGTTTATAACAGTTCTTCTATGTCCAAAGTAGAAGATTTGATGAAAAATTGAAATAGAAGATTATTTGAATAGATGAAATTAGAAAGATTGGTTTTGGATGAAGATGTAAATGGATTGAATTATGAATTGATTAGAAATGAATGAATTTGACAAGAGATTAGATTAAGAATCATTGAATGAGGTTACTAGATCTTGATGTGGATTGTGAATCATGACTAGGATGAAGATTAGGAATTTGATCAAATGATTAAGATGAGGAAATGATTAGGATGATTAGAGATGATTAATATTTTCAGGAATGAGTTGAATGATTAAGATGAGAGATGCATGATGGCGATGGATTTGATGGATAGAAGAAGTGACGTGGAAAACTAGAGCTTCTTTTGTAATTTTATTTTTAAAATGTTTTTGGATTTTGAAATTTTATGATGTTTTTGGATTTTTTGAAACATAACATGCAAAGCATATAATGAAATATATACAAGAAAAGTTTAGATGGTGTGTCTCCTTCAATTGGGAAGAGTAAATTTGTAGATGAAAGAAAA
Organism: Cupressus sempervirens; assembly: GCA_028749045.1. NCBI lineage: Eukaryota > Viridiplantae > Streptophyta > Pinopsida > Cupressales > Cupressaceae > Cupressus > Cupressus sempervirens. Next base: position 745,231,729 of record CM053786.1, read on the forward strand.
TAATGCCATACAACTAGGAGGAGACAGTAACCCAACTCTCCACCTTCACTTCTCAAAGGTATAAAGTTCTTTGGGGCTTAGCCAAGAGTGACAAGATTATGCTTCAAAGAAAGGTGTCTTTTGATTCACCTCCTGATATTTATACTCTGCTAGAATGTCAGGGTTGAGGTTGTCCCAAGGGGTGATGAAATCCCCAAGTAGGACTCCTAAAAAGTGTAAAATAGGGTCACTTATTTATTATGCACTCAAGATCACTTGAAGGTGTGAGAGGAGAGAATACGTAAGTGGCCTTGGGGTTTAAAAGACACTTGTTCTTTTCCAATTGATGCTTTATATTTTGTAATTTATTTTTGAACACACTTGTGTTTATAGCATATAATGTTTTTTCCAACTTGATAACATCGTCAACATAATAAAAATAAAGAGTTCACCAACATAAGTAAATCGAGCATCATCCGCATAAAATTTTTGATAAGGAAAGAGTTAATTCCTTTATGCATTCAAGATTGAGTGAGTGTTTGTTTTAAGTAACAAACTTGAGTGTTTCATTACAATGGTTCTTTGATCCTTAAGCACTCAAGAGTGTATTTTAATATTAATTCCAATGAAAAACATGTAGGTTTTGATCCATGGTATTCAAGATTGAGTTATGGATTGTTTTAGCTTCAAGACATTCAAGAGTGTATTTGATTTATCCAATTTAAGTGAAACATGCATTCAAAGACAAGTGTTTAAGCATTCAAGTTCATCCCTTCCTAATTTAAAGTCCTCCCATGATTGCTTCCTTATTTAAATTCTTTAGCTACATGTCTTGCAAGCACGAGTTAGCAAATTTTTTTAAGAGATTTTCGTTGACATGCATTCCTATTTAGCAGTCCCTTAGCTCGGATGAACAATATATGATATTCGGAGTGTAAAAAAAAAAATAGTTCAACCTTTGACAATTAAAACAAGTATCTAAACAACATTAAAATCTAATGAAACTAACACCATCATGATGGGCTCAAGACTAGCTTTCTGATGATTTTTTTTTCAAAAATGAGGTCTGGATGCTCAAGTTATGAGCAAAAAATTGAACGTTACTCCTTATGACTTAGAAGGGCATATACAAGGTTGTTGATGTAGTGCTAAGTTATGTTGATGTTAGTAGTTCATGTTAAAAAAAATTTGATAGCCACATGACCGTCACCAAAAAAAAGAAACCCCCTAGAAAATAAAAGTTCAATGCTTTAAAAAAATAGTTGGTGGCCGATAAACCTAGCCAGTGGTGGAGGGTTTTACTGGAAGGTGGTTGGATGTTTTGGTGGTTGCAGTGGCTGAGCACAGGGCATGGGCAAAGGATCAAAGTTGGGTGGAGGTTGTGGCTAGGTAGAGGATCTGTTGCATGGATGCAAAGGGAGCAGGTCACAACAATAGAGGAGGGTTGAGTGATAGAGCAATTGTGAGGAACACAAAGGCAAGGAAGTAGTGGTGGAGGTTGCAAGAAATGGGAAAGGGTAGTGGTGGCCATGGAAGGAAGAAACAACAGAGGGATACACGGGAGGAACACCAGGCTACGAGTGGAGCATGGAGGCAACAGATCTGGGTGTAGAAGAGGTAGTGAGTGGCAGAGCCATGTGGGCTGAGGGTAGAGAGGAGCAGGTAGGGGTGGGGAAGTTGTCGCCAAAGCCATGGGAATTTGTAGGGAGCATGACTGGTGGTGGAGTAGAGGGCCACCTGTGGTGGTTCAGATAGAGTCATGGTGGCTAGAAAGTTGTGCGGGCAAGTTAGCTACAAGAAAATGCAAAATTTTAAAATTTTGGGGGGCAAAATCCGAAAAGAATAGGTATGTAATTTTACTTTCTTTATTTTTTTTCTTGAAACATATATACATTTTATAATATTTTCACAAAAGAAGTGTAACCAAAATACTTTTTTTAAAGAAAAAAAAAAGCAAACAAAGGACTTGGAAAATGAGAAGGTGAAAGATTTTTTTTCCTTTTTTACTCTTCTATTTTTCAATAAGCAAATAAGTATACCCAATGTATATACACTCCTACAATTTGAAAATAGAAAAAATGAATTTTTTTTATAGAGAATGATATGTCAAGTCTCTTGAGTGCTTTGAGCACAATGGTGAGCTTATTGACTCAATTTGAGGCTCCTTAAGAAACTTGATCTCCAAGTGCAAGCCTTCAACCTACAAGTTTAAACTCACAAAAGACACTAAAAAATATATTAGAAAGTTAGTTTAAACATGTGAAGTGGGTCCCACTAGGCGTGCCAAAATGTATTGCATAAAAAGTAACAAAAGAAATAGAAAAAAGCAGCTAAGTTTATTCCTACATGTCTATGCAAACCTCAAATATGAAATACATGGATAAAACATGCAAATGTATTGAAATAAAAACAAGAAGTAACCTTAATCTATAAATATAACACATGCAAACCTCCCTAGAATGAAGAAGTAGTGTTGTTGTTGTTGTTGAGGATATGTGGTTGCTCACAAATCCCGTAGCATAACAATGGACTAGATAGTGCTTATGGAAATGAGAAGAGGGTTCTTCTTTTATAGGAAATAAGATGAAACAAACGGTTGAGATTTAATGTAAGATGAAGGGCCAGGATTTCTCAGGAACAATGAGGTGTCAATGAGGTGGAGACCAAGTAGAATCCATGTGGATTAGGGTTTTGACCATTCAAAGGGGGAAAGATGCTCACACGTGTGTGAGCAACCTTTGATGTGATGGGTCAATGACATGTGTAAGAGGTTGGAAGCTCAAGTTTTTCTCACACATGTGTGAGCAACTTTGGTTCACATGTGAAGGGGGACAAGTATAAGTGTGTAAGAGTCACATGTCACATGTGACTAGGGTTTGCTAATCCTTTGATTAGGATTGTGCAAACGATTAAGGATATGATTAGATGGGAAACTAGGATTAATTAGTGGCTAAGTGGATTGACCTAGGTTAGAAGGATGGGTTAAGTTAGGAAAGTGAGGTTAGGTGGAGGTTAAAGTTAAAATCCATGTGCTCAAATAGAATTAAATATAATATTTAATTCCAAGCGAAACTAAAAGGGATTAATTAAGTAAAGTAAGTCATTTACTTAATTAAAGTGAAGGATTAAGATGCGAGTGGGATGAGGGGGAAAAAATTAGCATTAAATAAATATAAATTTATTTCATTAAAGGTAGGATAAGATTAAAATTAAATAAATAATAAATATTTATTTAATTGGCTAGGATAAGGGTATTTGTGCTCAATTGGACAATTTTAGGTGTCTACACAATGTGCTCAAACTGCTCGATTAATATTAGACTCAGCTTACATTGAAAATACTCAGCAACCACATACTTTCTCAGTTCCTATAGAGCTCAGTATATACAAGTTTATATATAAGTCTATCTCATGTCTCAACTTATATAGAGTAGCTCGGTTGCAGCGATGACCATCTAACTCTACCTAGTAAATGAATAGGTGTTTGGCACTAATATAAAACAATAGTTAGAGACACCAACAATATCTCCCTTCAAAATTAGTGGAAAAAACACTTTTTTATGATTATATTGTTACAAATATGAGTACTCTTAAGCCTATGACTTAGTTCAAAAATAGAACTACAAAAAATTGACTTATGCTGAATAAATAATGAACAATATATATACACATGACTCTAAGTAGTATAATTATTTTAGTGTAATACCATGTTTTACTTCTACATTCTGCCCTTGTTCTATTCTCTTTTTCTCCATTCAAAATATGTAATCATCATTACAATTATATTGCCCCTTATTTTTGTCACTTATGTCTACTACTAGGGTTAAATGGGTATAATCAAACCATATTTTTCAATATAAGTTTTATGTGATTGGGTGATCATAGAAAGTGCATGATCCCAAGTGGTTCTTTCTTATTCCAAAGTGTGATTTTGCAACTATAGCCTAGCTTCCAAATCAATCATACTGCCAGCCACTGAAAGATTATGATCTTCATTGATAAGATCTTGGGATGATTAATTTCTCTCTACATAACCTCCAAGTGAGGTATCAATTGTGATTTAATGGAGATTAATTGCGATCTCATGCTACTGTCAACTGCCTGAAGCTCAACTAATTTTCCTTGAACATTCAATAACTTATTATAGTGTTGGGTGCTAGATTCAACTGACTATAAAATAGTGTTTCTTGTTGTCTTCATATCATCTTGAATTTTTTAAATGTTTGCTTGAAGATCACTCGTGAATCTTGGCACATCACATAAAATATTGTATAAATGTTGTACTTTCTAAATTAGTTGTATTGTGTTCTATACACGTTCCTGCAATTAAACTTTATATTCAGCAACTATTATAGAAACTATGTCTACAACCTTAAGTTCAAATTTATTTGTAGACCAATCCATTAATTTTTAATTGGATTCAATATCTCCATAATTTATTTGTTCAACAATGTTTACAAGTTGGGAAATTATTGGGGCTTGCCCATGAAGATTGTGAAAATCAAATGCCTTAACATCATGTAATACTTGCTTTTGTTTTCTCAAGAGTGAGATTTGCCAAATCCAATTGTGACATCTCAATAACTTCATCTAGATTAACTTCAATATATGGAGAGAAGTTCGTTATTTCCTTCCTTTTTTGAGGTGTAGAAGTGTTGTTGCTCAACACTGCTTTGGGAAATGGTGAGGGGTTATCACCACTCGATTGTGTTTGTACATCAATGCTAGAGACAAAAATAGTAGCACTTAACTTTGTTTTATTTTCCTCCTTATTTACCTCAATGTGAGGTACTGACACTTTTGGTCCTTCTCGACCTTTGGTAGGAATGTCTATACTTGTGTCTTTATTAGTTTCTTCTTCCTCTTGTTCCTCCTTGTCTACATCTGAGGGCTTTTCTAGAGTGTTAGCATGAACTGGTGACATGACTCCTTGTGAACTTGGCATAACTAAACTCATTTCATCACTCTCGTTATCTTGAATAGTTACTATTTCAATGTCTTTCTCTTGTGTTACTTCTTTTGTTATGAGACTAAAAATACTCTTCCAAAGTAACTCATTTTGTAGAATTACATCATCTATTTTATTTTGCAACAACATAAAATTTCTAATTTTAGGAATGAATTTGTTCCTGTATCTCTCCAAAAATGTATCCTTCTATTCTTGTGACATATTAGGCATAACCTTGGCTAATGTGCCAATTCTAATGTTTTTCTCTTATTCTTTTATCTATTTCCACCTTCTAACAAGTCTATTATACAAATCTGTCGGTATTTTATTCTCTACTTCATTTGGATCTAACTTGTAATTTTCCATCATATCTATCATGGCCTCCTCAACTTTTGTTCTATCAATATTATCCAATGTGTCATATTTCACAAATCTATAACTAGATAAGCCTGGAGATTTTCTTAGTTCGACACATACCTCATCAATGGTTTTTGTTCTCCCTGTGGGTGGTCCTTTCACTAATCATCTTCTCTTTGGTTTTGATTCATTGGACTCAGCAGTCTTTACTACTTTTTATTTTGTAGATTGCTTGACACTAGCTGCTGCCCTAGTCCTTGGTTTGATAGGTGGGACGAGAGAGGGGTGTCACCACTGGCTTCTTTGCAATTCTTTTAGCCATCTTTCTAGGTGGTGTCACAACAACTAGGGCTTTACCCTTAACTTCGTCTTCCTCTTCCTCATCACTACTACCCTTTTCTTCATCTTCTCCAAGATCTTGTTTAATATGTAAAGGTTCCTTGCCCTTGCCTTGGGTGCCTAGCTTTGCCTTTGGGTCTTCAATCATTTTCTTCCTTTTCTTTTCCTTGGAAGATATCTTGATGTTTGTAGTAATTCTTACCTTAGCTTCTTCATACTTCCCAAAATTTTTAGCTCTAGTATCAATATCTTCTTTTAACAATGCAACAATTGTCAATCTCATAGTCAAATGTTGTTAGCCATGTCTTCCTCATCTTATCTACCTACATATATGTGTTATCTGTGTCTACAAAGAAACATACATCATTATAATATTTCATTACCAATTCTTCTGGTATCCTCATCCTCATTCCTATTCTCTATCTAAATTCTTCAAAATATTTATCCATACATTCTCAAAATTTTCTCCTAATTGAGTTATATACTCATTGATTTGCCTTATTAGTGGTTTCCCTTGTTCCCAAATGATGTTTCGTATACTAGGAAAAATATTTCTGAATGTAAAAGAAAATGCACATGGTAAGTGAATTGAACTTACACATTGATTTCTTTGCCTTCTTAATGGCTTTAAGGTTTTCTACTAATTGTAGCTTCTACAACTCAACAATATTATACTCGCGATCTTTCATGACTATCTTCTATGCTTGTGAGAAATAACTCATTGCAAATTCAATCAATGGATTATGAATTTTTGTGATGGACAACCCTCGTCCATTCCACCCAACACCTATGTTTGCTTCAACTTCCTCTCAACTTAGACTTCTCATTGACTTCTTCTTATTCAATGTAGGATAGCTAATAACCTTGTTTATCATCTTCTTGGTTATTTCAACTGGTCCATTAATTTTGCATCCAAAACTTCATGTCTTGGATCCTACTCAACACAACCTTGATCCATTCAATCTTAAAATTTCTTGGGAATTCTAGGGCATGAATTAACCCTTTCTTCTCAATAATTTTGAATTCCTCCTTCAAAACTCCTTTGTCACACAATTTTTCATACACTTCCCAAATTTCATAATCACCTACTTCTCCAATCTTACACATGTAGCGACTCTGCACATCATGTATCATGATTACCTTGGGTGGTATCAAAGATAATGCAGCCATTGAGTCACCTTTCATTGCAATCTCAGGAATAACATGAAATTTGGGTGGAGGACAAGTGTCACGCCTCACCAGTTAAACCTTACTAACCTCTACTCCTTGACTCTTTCTTGTGAATGATGAAGCTGCCATTTTCTCTTTATTAGGGTTTGGAAACTTTCTTCCTTTGGATCAATCAACATAGCTTAGATCTTTACTCGATCAATCTTCTTGTCATATTTTTTCTCTAGAATCACCTTAGGATCTCTTTTTTTCTCAAATCACTCTATTCTCTCAAATTATGCATGCAAGTTGTGAAATAGTGCCTTCAATTTTTTGATATATACTTCCTTTTGCTCAATTTAGGGTCTCCATTAATGTTGTATATTTAGGTGGGTGGAAGCCAGTTTTCTCAGTCAACATTTGTGCCTTCAAACTATGTCTTCACTATACAACTCAGTCTCCTCAATCTAACTTGGTCTATACAGTAGCTGTTTCATAAATACTCAATCCATATTGCAATGCTCAACCAATATAGACAATTTTAATGATGTTCAACATTGTGTATATAAATGATTCTTTTGCATTGGTCCTTTCATAGATTTGTTCATATGCATATTTGCTTATGAAAATATGAACTTTAGTACACTTTATGTTAGAAATTGATGTAAGATGTATAATTAGATATATAGTTCCATACATACCTTTGTCACTTAGTTTGAGATGATATGATCACCTTCTTCATTAGATTGGGTGATATTAACTCCATCTGTTCCGTTGCTTCCATCTTCTATCTTTTTCTTCAATGTTTGATTCATCTCCTTCCTTGTTTAATCAATTTCCACTTTTCCTTTACCCTTGTTGTTATGATTTGTTATTGGTACTTGATTTATGCAATATTTTCTTGAATGTCCAAACTTGTGACATTTGGAACATGCACTGTTAGGTACATGGTTCTGCCTTTGATCAGCCTTGTAGGGTTAGGAAGGATAAGGTTATTTTTGCACCAAAAGATCTACCTATCAATCCTTGATACAACCAATAGTATTATAGAACCATAGGAGGAAGTTAAGCCATGTCATGAACCATGCGAGGGACATTGGCCCACTGCCAACAATCCCCTTCCATTGTCACTAACCGTAGCTTGTAGGATTCAAACCTATGACCAAGTTCTAATACCAATTGTTAGAAAGGATAGGGTTGTTGTTACACCAAAAGATCGACCCATCAATGCCTGATACAACCAATAGTCTTATAGAACTACATGAGGTAGTTAAGCCATGTTATAAATCCTACGAGGGACGTTGGCCCACTACCAATAGGTTTTGTCTGAGATCTTCATTCATATGCTCTATGTCCATACTTTTGGAAATTGTAATAATAGCCTTTAAATCTAGGTGTAGTAGATACATTCTTCATTCTTGACCTACACTCATGTATTTGTTGTCCTTGCTTCTTGCAGTAAAAATAATAACCAATAAACTTAGGTTTAGGATTTTGCATACTATTTTTCCTCCAATAGATGTTTGCAGTATGACCAAGTTTTCCATAGTGATAACATGTGGGGTTTCCCTTTGACTTTGTATTTCTCATTTCTCCATTCCTAGACGATTCTCCTTGCTTAGTCGATGAATGTCCTAATCTAGTAATGCTACTAGATGACCTCATAAGTTGTTCAAAGTATTTCATTGCTTTATTTGGCATCTTGAATCTTTCCACAAGTGTTTTTTTTTCTAGTTTTTAGTTCATTCTTTAGTAATTATTTTTGTGATATTAGATTTTCTATTTCCACATCCTTCCTATTCAATTCTTGATTTACAGGCATCAGTTGATTCATCATGTCAAGTTGAGTGTTTGAGAACTTTTGTACATCAGATATCCTTTCTTCAAGTCTAGTTTCCATTTTCCTTTTGTCTTCCTCAGTGACAACCTTTTCTTTCCTCAACTTTCTTCTTTTACTCAATTACTTCACATATCCTTACTGATTGAATCTCATGTTCCCTTTTTAGTCCTTCGACTTCTTCATTCAGGACTATGTTCTTTTCTAGCAGATCTATAGATGCCATGTCATTTGAATTGATTATTTTAAATAGTCCTTCAGTTTCAACTTCTTCATAATGAAACTATTTTGCTTGAATAGCCAATTCCTTTCTCCTTTTTAGGGATTTCTTCAAATCTTGTCTTGTCTTAAGTTTTTGCAATAAGAGTTGGATGTCAATCACTTGCTTTTCAATAGTTTTGTCCAATCTATAAGCCTCTATCTCCAAGATCTTAACTCCAAGTTGTTAAACTTCTCCAAGAGAACTTAGCTCTAATACTAATTATTGGAAGTATTAATTGGACACCAAGACACTGAGAGGGGGGAGGGGGGAATCAAGATTTGTAATACTTTAACCTTTTTCTTGATTGATACTAGAATCTCTTTTAATTCCTGACTGAGCTTAGTTTACAACGTTCTCAGTTAAAACTTGAAATTTGTGTAACCCCAACACCGCTCGGCAGGCCCCCCCTAGCCCTAGCCCTACAATTTTAGGTTAGGTATGGTGTGGAACCAATGATAAGATAGGCAACAATTTTATGGGCTATGGGGGTAGAGAACTATTCAACAGGGGGGTGGGGAGCTAAGGGCTCTTCTTGATCCTCTTCCAGTTCTCCCAACATTCTATACGTAACATATGTTGGATACAATTGTTCAATTATGTGTTGTCTTTGATGTCACACAAATGTCATGTTAGTAATCAGATAGAGTCTACTGAGCTCATATGGTCAGCAAGGCAAAAGACAGAGTCTACCAAGCTTAGTTGGTCAGCAAGGTAAAGGACAGAGTCTACTGAGCTCAGAAGGTTAATAAAGAAGGTTTATAGTGTCTACCAAGTAGACAGCTATTACCAAGCTTTCAAGGTTAAACAAAGAAATTTCACTCGTTCATCAAAGGGAAATATGGCAGAAATAGCTCTTACCGAGCTCACTTGGTCATCAAAGGAAATGTGGCAGAAATAGTTCTTACCCAGCTCTCACGGACAGTGAAGGAATTTAGTTCTTACTGAGTAAACTTGATAGCCAAAGGATTTTTCAGATGTTGCAATGTTAATCGAGTCAAGTCGATTAACTCAGGAAATTTTTGGAAGCAATATTTACCGAGCAGGGTCGGCCAATGAAAGATTTCATTATTTTGTGAAATAACATTTATTTGTTTAAAGTAATATTTGTAGCCAACTAATGTATGGATTATTGGTAAATGTAACATGAGAATGAGTCGACTTGATAATCTGAATGGTATAAATAAGAGGTCAAGTTGTGAATTCTAAGTGTGGAAGTAGAATTGATGTGATATGAGGACTGATTATTGCGGAAGCTAAGGAGCAGCAAAGCCATATTTGATCAAAGAGGATCTAATGATGCAGAACAAAGACCTGTAATCAGCAAATTCAGTTGCATCTTATTCAGGTTAATTCATTAGTGCTTTCTAACCATTGAAGCAATGATTTCAAATCTCTTAACAGAGTTGGTTTAACAACCATTTTGTAAATCCTCTAACAAGGTGACAGTTCAGTTGAATTGTTCCAAAGACCTCTAGCAAGGCCACTCCTAATAGGGTGATCAAAATCCTCTAATAGGGTCACATATAACAGTGTGTATTGTAACCTTTAACAAGGTTGGCTCCTAACAGGGCTCACTTTAGAAGAGTGAAAAATTGGTAGCTAGTTACTTGGTGGTTTTTCCCATATTGGGTTTCCACGTTAAATCTGGTGTCTCTTGTGTTCATTTTATTTTCAATTGCATGCATGAATGCTTGATGATAAGTAACAGTTTAATTTACCGAGTTACAACATTTTTGTTATGTTTATCGAGTATCAGTAGTAACTAGATCTTTAAGACATCTAAGGGATCTGAGGATTAATTTTTGTGAGTAACTGATTCACCCCCCTTTTCAGTTACTCCATCTATAATTCCAACAATTGGTATCAGAGCTTTTGGTGCTTACAGGAAAAGATTTCAAGGATCTAAGCCAAAGGTCAGGATGTCTTATAAGAGGTAAATTCCAAGACTTAACAGGGACAACTTCTCAACATGGCAAGGATTGATGAGACTTCATCTAGCTTCTATTGGTGATTCAGGGCTGAAGTATCTTGATGAAAAATATGCAGAACCTATAGGTACACTATCTGTCAATGATATTGCTGAAAAGAAGACTCACAAAAACATGATGATAGATATAGCATCTGCTCTGAGTTATGAAGAATTTTATGACATCAAGGATTGCAAAACCACCTTTGAAATGTGGGACAAGCTGAAAGAGATCTATGGAGGAGATGATAATGTGAGAAGAGCCAAAGCAAAAAGTTTGAGAGGACAATTTGATGAAATGAAGATGAGAAAGGATGAAAACATTGCAAAATATGTTGAAAAAGTTAACGCATGTGTTAGTGCAATCAAAGCATCTGGAGGAGATATCAAGGAGGAGACAATTATAAGTAAAGTTCTTAGAACTCTACTTCCCATTTATGCAATCAGAGTATTTGCAATTCAAGAAAGAAGATGTGAAGCAAATCATAAAATAAATTTAGAGGCCATAGTTGGAAGATTGACTACATTTGAGCTAAACAACTATGATAATTATGTTCCAGCCACCAAGAACATTGAATCAACATTTGAAGCCAAGCTTTCACTCATAGGAAAAGGCAAAAAGTTAAAGGATCCTCAATCAGACAGTGATAAAGAATCAGAATAGAGTTCAGACAGTGATCTTGAAGTGGTTGAAGCTTTGCTAGCAAGGAAATATTCAAGAGGCAAAGGAAAATACAAAGGTAAGGTTCCTCTAATCTATTTTTCTTGCAAAGAAATTGGACATATTGCTGCTAGGTGCCCAAATAAGCAGAACAAGGATGAAAAAAAGGGTCACAAATGCAATGGCAAGAAAGACTTCAAATCATTCAAGGATAAAGGTAAGAAAACATGTTTCATGGCTAAAGATTCTAATGATTTTGATGATGAAGAAGAAGATGAAATTGTCTACATTATTATGAAAGATGAATCTGATAATGATGAAGAAATGACACTTATTTCTCATATGAGCATAAATGATACATGGATTATAGATAGTGGTTGTTCTCATCACATGGCTGGTGATAAAACTAAGTTTGAACGCTTTGAAGACTATGATGGTGGTAGTGTAAGATTTGGTAACAATGAACCTTGTTGTATAAAAGGAAAAGGAAGAATCTCTCTGACCAAGGAACTTTTATGTGATAATGCATATTGGATAGAATGACTAAAGCACAATCTACTGAGTTTGGCATAGCTACTCAATAACGGATTCAAAGTGGAATTTATGCATGGAAAAGAAAGACTGTTGAATGACAAAGGTAAGCTGATTGGATCAGGAACTCAAACAAAAGGTAACTTATTTTATCTTGAACTTGGTGAATGTTCATGTTTTATTGCTCAAGTTGAAGAGATTTGGTTATGGCATAGGAGGTTATGTCATGTAAACTTGTACAACTTGATAAAAATCAGTAAATTTAGGAAATTAAGAGGCATTCCTAACATAAAGAAACCTAAGGTTGGTCTTGGTAAAATGGGAAAGACTAGCTTTAAAAGCAAGAACTATCAAACTGAAGAAGTTCTACAAATTGTGCATACTGATTTGTGTGGACCTATTGGCATTGAAAGATATACTGGTGAGAAAATTTTCATTCTTTTTGTTGATGATTATTCAAGAATGATCACTGTCACGTACCTAAGAGAGAAATTAGAAGCATTTGAAAAGTTCAAATGGTATTTGGGCCAGAGTAGAAAAGGAAACAGGCAAAATACTAAAATGCTTAAGGTCTAATAGAGTTGGTCAATTCATTTCACATGAGCTCAATAACTTTTGCATTGAAAGGGGAATCAAAAGACAAGTTTCAACACCTAGAACTCCTAAACAAAATGGAATAGCAGAAAGAAGGAACAAATCTATCATAGACTGTGCAAGAACCTTAATGATTGAGAAAAATATTGCTATCAAATACTGGAAGGAAGCTATCAGCACTACAGTTTATACCTTGAACCGAGTATAGCTAAAAAAGGATTCATTCAAAACCCCCTATGAGTTATGGTATGGCTACAAACCCAATGTAAGTTACCTAAAAGTATTTGGAAGTAAATGTTAAATTTTGAAAGAATCTAGAAAAGGTAAATTTGATGTAAAAGGTGATGAAGGAATATTTTTGGGACACTCTTGCAAAAGTAAAGCATATAGATGTTTGAACTTATCTACTTACAAAGTCATAGAAAGTGCACATGTGAAAGTTAATGAGTTTGCATAAAGAACAGAAGAAGAAAGCAAAAGGGAACCTGAAGACTATAGAAGATTTGTTTACATTGAACCTGATACAATGCCAGATATACCTATTAATTAGGAATCTTCAACTCCAAAGTCTTCAGTAACCGAGTCACAGGAAGTTCAAATCAAGCTAATGCCTACCGAGTTGCAAGAACCTGAGTTGCAAATGGAAGCTACCGAATCAACATCTACCAAGCCTGAGCAACCAGATCCAGAACCAGAAGTTGAGATGCAGAAGGATAAAAATGTAAGTAATTCAAAAGACAAGGAGCTTGTGTTAGCCAAGTATGTCAGGAAACATCATGCACCAAATCAGATCATTGAAGATAAATTAGAAGGAACAATGACAAGAAGTAAGTTGAAAAGCACTTGTTTACTTGTTGATTTTGAACCTAGAAATGTCAAAGATGCACTAGACAATGAAAGTTGTATTGAAGCTATGAATGAAGAGATAGAATAGATGGAGAAAAACAAAACATGGACTCTTGTACCTAGATCCAAAGACAAGAATGTGATTGGAACTGAGTGGGTATTCAGAAACAATCTAAATGAAGATTGTGAGGTATCAAGGAACAAAGCTAGACTGGTATGCAAAGGATACTCTCAAGAAGAAGGTGTAGACTATGGAGAAACTTTTGCTCCTATTGCAAGATTGGAAAGTGTCAGAACCTTACCTGCATATGCTGCATACAAAGGATTCAAAGTTATCAGATGGATGTCAAGTCAGCATTTCTCAATGGCATATTAGATGAAGAGGTTTACATTGAACAACCTGAAGGTTTTGTTGATCCAAACAAGAAGGACATGGTTTACAAATTGCATAAACCATTATATGGTCTAAAACAAGCCCCTAAAGCATGGTATAAAAGATTGCATAACTATCTTATTCAGATTGGTTTTCAAAGAACTAATGGCAATAGTAGTTTGTACATAAAGGAAGGACTAGATAATAAGATTGTTTTAGCAGAGATATTTGTAGATGATACGTTGTTCACAAGAAAAGATGATCTTTGCAAATAATTTTTAGAACAAATGAACAAGGAATTTGAAATGTCAATGTTTGGTGAAATCAAATTCTTTGTTGGCCTTCAAATTCAACAGAGTAAGAATGGTATCTACATTACTCAATCCAAATACATCAAGGAGATACTGAAAAAGCTTGGTATGGAAGACTGCAAACCAGTTGGGACTCCTATGTGTACTAGATTGAAACTTACCAAAGATGATGAATCAAAGGAAGTGGATCAGAAATTGTATAGATCTATGATTGGAAAGTTGTAGTATGTAGTGCATACAAGACTAGACATTGCCCTTTTAGTAGGAATTGTAGCAAGATTCTCAGCAAAACCAAAAGAAAATCACATGATGGCAATCAAAAGGATCATGAGATACTTAAAAGGAATTGAAGATTATAGATTATGGTATAAACTTGGAGGAAATTTGGATTTGAAAATGTTCACTGATGCAGATTGGGTAGGGAATGTTGATGATAGAAAGAGCACAAGTGGAGGAACTTTCTTTCTTGGAAAAAGGTTGGTTTCTTGGACAAGTAAAAAGTAGATTTGTACATCCCAATCCACAGTAGAGGCTAAATATGTTGTAGCAGCAGTAAATTGTTCAAACATTGTGTGGTTCAAACAATTATTGGAAGGTATGAAGCAAGAAATCAAAGAACCTGTTGTTATGTTTTGTGATAACATAAGTGTAATTAATATCTCCAAGAATCTAGTGATGCATTCAAAAACCAATCATATTGCCATAAAGTATCACTTTGTTATAGAATTGGTACAAGAAAAGGAAATCAGATTGAAATATGTCCATACAATGGAACAAATTGCTGACATATTCACAAAGCCTTTACCTAAGGATGCATTCTTGTATCTTAGAGGTAAGTTAGGGGTCATTCCCCTATTTGAAGCTCACTAAAATATAGTTTTAGTGATGCATCAACAGGAATAGAATTGAAAATCTATCAATTGATGTAGCAAACCAATGAAGACATTGCATATGAATTAGCACATCAGGTACAATGCTATTCAGTTGATTTATGTTTTCTTTGGCATGTACTATCAAAGAGGGAGAGTATATTGTCATATCTTTTTGAAATTTGCAAAATAATAAGAGTTTGTGAAAGAGGGAGAGATTATTATGAAAGAGGGAGTTTGCTTTATTTGAAGAAGAGAGTGAAGTATTCCTGTTTTCAAATTTCATTGTTGTGTTGCCATCAATTCCAAAGAGGGAGATTGTTAGATACAATTGTTCAATTGTGTGTTTTCTTTGATGTCACACAAATGTCATATTAGTCATCAGATAGAGTCTACCGAGCTCAGATGGTTAGCAAGGCAAAAGATAGAGTCTATCGAGCTCAGTTGGTCAACAAGGTAAAGGACAAAGTCTACCGAGCTTAGAAGGTTAGTAAAGAAGGTTTATAGTGTCTACCAAGTAGACAGTTGTTACCGAGCTTTCAAGGTAAAATAAAGAAATTTAGTTGTTACTGAGTTCACTCGGTCATCAAAGGGAAATATGGCAGAAACAGTTCTTACCAAGCTCACTCAGTCGTCAAAAGAAATGTGGTAGAAACAGTTCTTACCGAGCTCTCACGGATAGTGAAGGAATTTAGTTCTTACCGAGTAAACTTGATAGCCAAAGGATTTTGTAGATGTTGCAATGTTAATTGAGTCAAGATAGTTAACTCAGGAAATTATTGGAAGCAATATTTACTGAGTTGGGTTGGCTAGTGAAGGATTTCATTTTTTTGTGAAATAACATTTATTTGTTTAGAGTAATATTTGTAGCCAACTAATGTATGGATTATTGGTAAATGTAACATGAGAATGAGCCGACTTAATAATCTAAATGGTATAAATAAGAGGTCAAGTTGCAAATTCTAAGTGTGGAAGTAGAATTGATGTGATATGAGGACTGATTATTGTGGAAGCAAATTTGAAGGATGATCAGAGATCATTGAGGAGTAATAAAGCCATATTTGATCAAAGAGGATCTAATGATGCAGAACAAAGACCTGTAATTAGCAAATTCAATTGCATCTTATTCAGGTCAATTCATTGTTTCTTTCTAACCATTGTAGCAGTGATTTCAAATCTCTTACTAGAGTTGGTTTAACAACCATTTTGTAAATCCTCTAACAAGGTGACAGTTTAATTGAATTGTTCTAAAGACCTCTAGCAAGGCCACTCCTAACAGGGTGATCAAAATCCTCTAACAGGGTCACACTTAATAGTGTGTATTGTAACCTTTAATAGGGTTGGCTCCTAACCGGGCTCACTTCAGAAGAGTGAAAAATTGGTAGCTAGTTACTTGGTGGTTTTTCCCATATTGGGTTTCCACGTTAAATTTGGTGTCTCTTGTGTTCATTTTATTTTCAATTGCATGCATGAATGCTTGATGATAAGTAACAGTTTAATTTACCAAGTTACAACATTTTTGTTATGTTTACCGAGTATCAGTAGTAACTAGATCTTTAAGACATCTAAGTTATCTAAGGATTAATTTTTGTAACTGATTCACCCCCCCTCTCAGTTACTCCATCTATAATTCCAACAACATACCTCTAAGAGATCAAGTAATCCATTATGGACCCGCCCTATCATATCTATAGTGAATCACTCCATAGATAGAGATGATAGAGCTCCTATTGAGGACAATGTACAATTGAATAATTTTTTTCAACGTAATCAAGATCTGTAACACTTTAAGCTTTTCAACAATTTTATAATGCATTCACCATATTTACTATCTCATATCTAATTGCTTATGCATGTAAACTTATATAATCAAACTATAATAATATATAGATCTAATCTATCAATCACATGCATGAAAAGTAATCTCATGACCCAAATTTTGGTTACCTAAAAATACTTCAATATGAAGGTAAAACTAGGGTGGGGATAACACCCACAAATTTTCACTACCACAGTAATAAAGTTAACCCATTAGGGTTAAAATGTTTTACCATATCAATGATCTACCCCATGAGGGGTTTGTCATGTTAAAAGCTTTTGAGACTGTTAGATCTCACCTTGTTAGAGGATTTCACACTTACAACAAAATAAGGACCCTATTAGGAGATTTACAAAGATCTGTTAAGACTGCTCTGTTTAAGAGATTTACCCTAACTCAATCTGTTAAAACTAATTCTATACTTGATCCTCAATTTTCTCTAATAAGATGATATTGAATCTCCTCTTTCCAATCTAATATGATCTTTGATCTGATAAAGCTTTTATTTCCTTCACTGCTTGACTAGGTCACTTGCTTTGTTCTAAAATAGCAAAACTTTCTGCCTCTTTTACAATGTTCATAAATTCACAATTGAATTGCATGAATAGATTTTTCACTCCTTCATAACACCACACACTTCACCATGCCATTATCATCACCATCATACCAAATTAGATCAAGTTCTACCCTATTTAAATATTTCATAAAGAGTTTTCTAGATGCTTCCTTATTTCACCTTTTCAAATAATATGTTCATTACAAAACATAGTGATCTGTGATCCAGATCATAAAATGCATAAAAATATATGTAAAAAACTCTACAAGTATTAAAAATCACATCCATGTCAGCCTAAAATGGTTTACCTCAAAGTTTTCATCATTCCTGACTGGAATGTAAATTTTGTGTTGCTTGGCACTTACTATTTTTAGTACTCGACACTCACTATATATGTTGTTGATTCTTGGTCGTTACTATGCTCACAACCTTCTATGTAACTCGACTTCAATGTGCTTGAACTACTCTATTAACATTAGACTCTACTTACATTGAAAATACTTGGAAACCACATACTTGCTTGACTCCTATGGAGCTTGATATATACAAGCTTATATACAAGTCTATCTCATAATTCAGCCTATATAGAGTAGCTTAGTCATAGTGATGATTGTTTGACTCCACATAATAAATAACTAAGTGTATGGCACCGATAGACAAAAAAAGTTAGAGAGACCAAAAAAATTTTCATATTTATGTCAATTTACATGATCTAACATCTTGAGTTAAGGGACTAGGTCATCCATGACTCAGTATCTTCTAACTATAAAAGAATAACAGTTTCAACAATCTAGGTTGCAATTTAGGGTCTTCAAATGAAAATTTCTCATCCTAGTAAGGGACAAGGTCATCCTTGGCCTCAAAGATCATGCTTGGCCTAAGAAGAAATAAATCCCTATTCAATTCATATTTTGCATTTTTTAGGGGCTTAGAATAGAAATCAAGTTAATATAGGCTCCCACTTAGTAGTAGATCAATTAGTTGACCATTTTTCCTCATTGGTCTAAAAATATTTTACATTCATATTCTTATTCCTTGCAAGTTAGTTCTTAGATCAAATTTTACATATGTATCATACTCATCCTTATACTTGGGGGTCAAAGCCAAGGAAGATCCCTTAGCTTGCAAGGTTGGGGTCACATACCTTTTTCCTATCCTCTTAGTGGTTCTTTCCATATCTACTTTGTGGGTTTGGATCTTTCCTCTTGACTTCCCAATTTTAAGGGAGAAAATTCACTCATCAAATGCCATTTTATCCTTTATATTTTGGTGAACTCATAGATTTCATGCATCTAGTAGCTTTTGAATGATTAGTTAGACATTGCATTCATTTGACATTTATCAAAAATCATAAAATCTCTCTTATTTAGTATCTAGACCTATATTTCTTATTTAATTGGCTTGTATTTAGTATCTAGACCTATATTTCTTATTTAATTGGCTTGTATTGCATGATTTTCCTTTACTTTTTTGGCACCTTATTAGACCAAAAAAGTCCAAAAGCATTGTTATATTTTCTTTGCATCTCAAAGCAAAAATATAAAAAATTTGCATTGTGCTTGTTTCTTACTTTTCACTATGTACAGTCTATGTTATGAGTAATTTGATGATTCTTATCACATACATGATGATAAGAACCTTAATGCAATATCTACTAGTGATGTTGTTGTTGTGTTGTATGAGATCCCTCACAATCACATCTCTACTTTTCATTATCCTCTACATCTATCCAACGAAAGATTTATAATAGCTATCTTTTTTGGAAATCCTCAAAGTCCTTTGGAGTTTTTCAATGACACTAGTTTAGTGGCTCATTCCTCCTATATCCTGAACAATAATCAATCTTCAACTTCACCACCTTCAAAACTAATTCTTCCTTTTGCCCCTCATTTACCCTCTAATACTTGTAAGGAGTATGATTTGATTAAATAATTATGTGCTACTCCTACCAATATTTCCTTATGGTATCTTCTTAAGATATCTCCAACCCATTATGAAACCTTGAAAAAAAAATTAACCACCCTTTCAACTCCCCTACCTAATTAGGAGAATATAAAGTTTTTATTGTAATGTATGCACTCTACACATCACACTCCTAAGATTGTTTTTACTCAAGTTGGAATTCCCTCTGAGGAATTCAAAATTTATATGACACTCTTATGGTTGCAACCCTTATAAATAGAAATTTCGTTCACAAAATGTTAATTGACAATGGATCTTTCTTGAATGTGTGTAGTCTTAACATGTTAAAATCCATCAAAACTGATAAGACAACTCTTCAACCTAATAAAATTCATACAAGTGGATTTTTTTATAGGACTGAAAAGACATTGGGTATCATAACTTTACCTATTAAGGTTGTTCTTATCATTCTAGACACCACTAATTATGTGATTCTTGAACCTATTAATCATAATATCCTTTTGGGTAGATATGTTGCATAACATGCATGCTATTCATTATACTCTTCATTGTGAAGTCAAATTTATTTATAGTAGTAAGATGTATACTCTTTGTGTGGATGATAGGCCTAAAAAATGTTTAAATTTTGAATCAACCAAAGCTCCTGAATCTATTGAGGAACACAAATATCCTAAGTCTAAATTAAAAGATAATGCAAGAACCTTCTTTCTCTTCATCTTCACTTCGGGATAATTATTGGGGAACTTTGGATTCCACACCAATATTTTTTTGGAGAATATAAAGTGTCAAATCTTTCATCCACAAATTCTCGAACTGACCATAAAGAGGAACCAATCAATCATAATCCTCTTTGAGGTGAATTAAGTAATAACTTTATTGTGGATTTATCTATATAAAATATAGAAATGATTAAGACTAGTTTTCATGACATAGTGACTTGTGAAGCCTCATTAACTCTTTCAAATATGCCTTCTCACTATGGTACTAGTTATCACATTCTTGCAAAATAAAATAAAAATGTTAGTGGATGTAGAAAGTTTGAATAAGGGATTCAAGTTCTATTGGGAAATAATGAACATTAACATACTTATGGATTCATATTTAAAGTAAGTAAATTTTAATGTCAACCTAATTTGTGTTAGACCCTTGTGACTTACAAATCCATATTTAATTAATTATAATAAAAAATCCTCTTTTGATACCCTTGCTATCAATGATGTTTTAGTTAATTTCTTAGGGGCATATGATGATATTCCCTCCTTTCACCATAATAGGAGAAAACCTTGTTGCCTCAATGTCTAAGTATAATTTGGAAGCAAGGTTGATGTTAAAAATCATTCCAATTCTCCTATGTTGTTAATGTCTCCTAGAAGAGTAATCTTTTAATTATCGACACCATCAATGTGCAAATGGATCGTAATGATCCTAAAAAGGTTATCAAAATTAGTATTTAAGTGAGGAAGAATGTGAACAAATCATTTTACTTCTTTTCAAATTTCCTAATATCTTTGCTTGGACTTATTTTAATATGCTTGATATTGACCCTAAGATTTTCACTCGTAACAATATTCTTGCTCCTAATGCTAGACTTGTCAATCAAAAGATACACAAAATGAATCCCAACATTGATCTCTTGGTTAAAGATGGCACAAAAAAACTTATCGATGCCAATTTTATTTGACTTTTAGATTATTATCCCTAGATTTCAAAATATTTTGGTTGTATTTAAAGGTGAGAATGAATTTGTATTTATTTTCATGATCTCAACAAAGCTTCCTTGGATGACAAATTTTAGATTCTAAATATTGGTATGATCATGGATTCTACAATAGGCCATGTGTTGTTATCATTAATGGATGGTTTCTTTGGATCAATTAGATTTTCATTCCTCTTGAGGATCAATACAAAAATAATTTTATCATACCTTTTGGAAACTTTTTTTAGGTAGTCAAGCCTTTTGGTTCAAAAAATGCAAGCAATAAATGTCATCATGCTATGACCCTAATTTTTCATGATTATATTAATAGAATCCTTGAAGATCATGTTGATGATATTCTTGCTAAATCCATTAAGTGTTATGATCATGTATCCATACTTATAAGTCTTTCAAATAGATGTGACATTATAATATGTTCTTGAATCCTAGAAAATGTGATTTTGGTGCAAACAGTAAAAAATTATTGAAAAATATCATTTCTAATAAAGGTATTGAGGTGGATAATGAGAAAATGAATTCTACTATTAATATACCACCTCCTCTAGATATTTCAAAACATCAAAGTTTACAAATAAGAATACAAGATATTCATAAGTGCGTGTCAAATCTTATTGGTTGTGTTTAATGGTAATATAACTAAGGATGTAGACTTCCACTTTACTAGGTCACTGAACTATTCAAATATGTGTGTGAGGGAAAGAAGAGAATATTCTACTTATGACCCAAATTAGATTAGTTAGGACCCAAAGAAATAAGGGAGCTAATACTAAATACAAGAAATGTACTATCTTAGATCCTTAATAGGATAATGTGAATGTGAAATTGAACTAATTGCATAAATAATGTAAATCAAGATGCTATATGAACACAATGGCCCAATTGAGATGTAAATCTAGGGTAAATAACATATAAATGACTCGCATTGAAATGTGTAGAGGAAGATGTATTTTTTCTCCAAAACTCATAGATATAAATGGTATCTAAATATCAGTCCATGAATCTTAGAATGAAGCAATGAAAGGAACAAAACCCATAAATCTCCTTGAAATTTGAGATAGAAGGAATAGGTCAACTTGGGAAGACGTCCTACAACCATGTGGACATAGTCTAAAAATTTGCAATTGAAGACTCCAGAAATCTTGCGAACAATAAGTTCTAGATCTGTAATCCTTTTTACTCCCAACTTGGAAATCAACATAAAAAATAAAGTTTTGGGGTTGGGGTTTGATGAGGGCTTGCCTTGGTCAAGCCCCAGGTTAAGGAATTAACCGTAATTGAGAAGTGTAAATGTAAATAAAATACTTTCATATAGTAGATCTAAATAATATCAAGTGAAGGATACAATTACCTTCAAAGATGCAATTATGTTTGATATGTGGTCAAGTGTGTAAGTGTAATAGCCTCAACTTAAAGAAACCATAAGGAAATAAAAGAACCCAAAACCTCATGTATGTAAATGTACGTGACATGCCATGAATGAATAGTGGAAGAACTTAGTGAATAGGAATGATGAATCTTCTCCCTAGAGCCAAACTCCACTACCACCTTGAAGGACGGAGCTTGATTCAAGAAGGAGATGCTTATAATTGAATGCTTAAAAATAATTCCTTGAAAAATGCCTTCAATGATCCCTTTAATGAGAGAAGAAAACTTGAGAATGAGATATGAAAATAAATCCCCAAAGCCTCCTTTTATATTAGCTTTCAAGAAGGAAAACAACTCAGGCCAACTCGATAAGTAAATAAATAAATTGGTAAACTTGAGAAATTTCAAGCCTTGAACTTTATGATCACTAGGGACTATGTTTACCTAGGTCAACCAAGTCCAGATTGATCTAGTCCTAGTGGGTAGGTCAAAAGGCCACAAAAAACTCCAAAATGTGGTGTGGATAAAATTGGAAGATAATGAACAAAACATGAGATATGGTCATAAGGGTATCAAGACAAAACCTAGAAGACCATGTCAAGAAGCAAGAGATGATGAAGAGGAGTGAAATGGAAGGGAGAGGAGAAAAAGTGACCCAAACTATACTAAGGAGGGTTAAAAGGTCTCAAAATGAAGTGCGTCCATTTTAAGATGGTATATTTAGCCCCCACTTTAGCGAGAGTACGAGGCAAGTCATACTCTTGGTAAAGGAAGGAGAGAAGAAAGAAAATGTCACATCAAGATAGGGCATCACTAAGATTAAGGACATAAGCCCTCAAATCTAGAATCCTAACTCCATTCCCATGCACAAGAGCATGAAAACAAAGAAAAAAAGAAAGCCAAAGAAAACATAAGAAAAACAAATTTAAAAAGACACAAAAAGGTTAGTACTAAAGCCCAAATCAACTAGTGAGAGAAATCTTGAGGAAAGAAATGTGTCACCCACTAATATCATATTTGGAAGGCCATTACATATGAGACCACATAAGAAATAAAAGAGCACCACAAAGGATTGTGTTCCTCATGATTTTGTCCCACCAACTTGAAAGCATAGAGAGAGAGAGAGAGAGAGAGAGAGAGAGAGAGAGAGAGAGAGAGAGAGAGAGAGAGAGAGAGAGAGAGAGAGAGAGATTATACAGTCCAAAAAGGTTTGTGTTCCTTACTATGAATCATAGGGAGGGAGGATTAAATGTTCTAATAGGTTTGTGTGCTTGATAGTTAATCCTGAAAAATAGGAACTAGGATCAAATGGTCTAGTGGGTTTGTGTGTCTGATAGTCAATCATGTGTGCCTATCGGTGGCTTATGCATGCATGTGTATGTGTTTCCATCCATGGATCAATTTCATAGTATCATCATAGGGTGATAAATGTGTGTGTTACCTTAGGAGGGATTTAGCAAAAACAAAAACAAAAAAGATGTGTGTCCTTGGGATGGAGAAGTATCACTTATACCAGTAGAGGATTTAGCAAATATCATGTGTTACCCATATGTATGAGATTTAGCATATGTGCTTGTGTGTGCAAAAATACATGAAGCCACAATGCATAGACTTGAGAGTAGCCTAGAAATCATACCAAGTGCTTAAGGTTGAAGTACTCCAAGCCATACTTAGAATCTATATTTGTGTTCCATGGAAGCTATGTACAAAGTGGATGTATATATGCCCCCCTCCTTAGGATGAATATGTAGCCATAGGCATCGTAAGGAAGAGAATCAAGGATAACTACTTCTATCAACAAGGAGATATCCTACATCAACAATGTATACCATAAACGTAACAAAGAGAACTAACTCTTATAAGCTAAGTAAATAGGTAAATTATGAAAGGATATGTCATGAATGAGAAGAGACCTTTGAAAGGAAGAGATCTTGTGTACAAGACATCTACCTTCAAGAGGAGTGTCACGAAAAAAGATACAACTTCAAGAAAAAGAATAAGAGGAACAAGAATGCAACTATATAGCCCCCTATTTATAGGTGAAATGAGGATCCTTGAAAGAAGGAAGACAAAATTCAAAGCACATAGTAAAGGAAAATGCTTATAACAAACATAGTTTTGCAAATAAAGAAGAGGTAATGATCAAGGATGTGCACCTATTGTATAAGAGAGAGTCATGATCAAGACATCATTCCTTATAAGAAAAATAATGTCATGTAATAAAAAAATTACATTGCACTAATGAAATTCAATCCTTAGTCAGAGAGAGAGATAAACAATGTACAAAGGAACCTTGTCCCCTAAGCGTGAGACAAGAAAGAAAGTCTATGGTATGATTATAGAACAACATCTCATAAGATATAAAGATGAATTGTAAATGACAACCAATAGTTGTGCATGAAACACATACATGCTATATCCAGTAAGAAGTATTACATAATCAAGCAACACTCCAGATGATCAAAGCAAGAAACATCATAGAATACCTAAATATAAACAAAATAAAATGTTAGAAAACATATCACTTATTAAGTAAACTATAGTTGATTATTAAATAAGAACCATCACTATCTAAGGTATAAAAATATATTTTCTAGGAAATACACACATGATCTTGCATGTAACAAAGCTTTTCATAGCCAAAGATAAAAGTGTAGCATACAATAATGCAATCTATAGAGAAATGAAGATGAAAAGATGAAGGATACCACATTATTCTCACATTGTTATCATGAAATTAATAACAAAGGGATAGTGGACCCTTCAGAAGAAAGAGAGGGAAAATTCCAATATATGCTCTAAAGGAGAGATTCTTTATAATAAAATGCACTTACAAACATAAGTTTGCACTTAGGATGTTAATCCACAAGTAACCACAATAAATGCATGCAAGATGAAACATCAGATTATAAAAGAATGCAAGTTGATAAAGGATATTGGAAAAGAGAAGTGACGAACAATCATATTATACCTCCCTAAGTGGTTTCAAGTTATACTAGACATATGATTTAAAGAAAACATAAGATTGCACTTGGGATGTTTGTCCACAAGTAATACAAGAAAATATGTATCATATAAAAGGAAAACAAGTACACAAAGGGAGAAAATGTATCCTTTGATATGGATGGAAAGAGAAAATAGGGCCTTGCCCCTCAAGTGAAGAGACAAGGGAAATGACTATTATGTTACTCACAAAGTAGGACAATGAGCCCCCAAAAGATAGGTTAACAATGTCTCGTAGCTAGGATCAACATAATAGGTATGTGGGTGTGTTAGGTAAAATGACCATGAAAAAGATACCATTCAATATTTCAAGTCATATAAAACATAACATGAGCAATGAATTGAAAACAAGGATGAAGCATAGATAAAGAAGATCTCTTAGATTTAATTAGATGGAAATATAAAGAGAAGCAAGCAATAACCATATACTCATCAAATAAAGGTATTGGATGCACAAAGTCAAGAATGGAGAATGTCATTGTGAAATTTAGGGTTTCCCAGTCTTTAAGAGTTGAGAAACTAATCATAGAGTCAATGTGAATAGGATCCTTGGAATTTGATTTTGAATTGGTAAAATAAGGTCATAAGAATAATCTTTTTTAACAAGACATAGATTGAATTAAGATACGTCATAACAAGAAGAAGGAGCATCAAATGTGTGGTCCTCTATTACTAAGGTACTCTTAGGAGAGGGACACACATAACTCACCAAAGCCTCATCAATAGAAGGAATGTCAATAAGATGCATAGAAAGAGGTTGATCATAAGGAGTAATAATAATATCATCAAAGTGCATAAAAGTGGCCTTATAAGGGAGGAAACAATCTATTTCCTTAATTGAGGGTTCACCACAAATAGTTTAATTATTGTCCAAAGGCTGATCAACATCATATTTAGGAAGAAAAGCCTCAATAAAAGAACATATTAAAGCATCATCACATGCATAAAATGGAATATCTTGAAGATCACGAAGATAACTTGAAAATAAAGACAACAACCCAATTTAAAGGAAATGCAATCTAAAAATGAAGTAGATGCAAAAAATTGTATTTTCAAAATGTAAATATATGAAAATGCAATCTATATAAAAGTAATGCAAAAGGAGATCTAAATATGACCAATGCAAGCAATAGCATATAAAGTAGATCTAGATAAACCAAAATCATACAAAGATGAAAAAATAAGAGAGATCTTAAGAGAGAGAGAAAATATAACTCTTAGAGAAGTGGATAGCATTTCGGGTTCACCAAAAAAATTAGTGGTAAAATGGAAGCACTTTAACAGGACTGTAGACTTCCACTTTACATGATCACTAAGCCATTCAATTATGTGTGTGAGGGAAAGAAGGGAATTTCCAAATATAATTCCACTTATGATCCAAATTAGATTAGCTCAAACCCAAATAAAGAAAGGAGGTAATATAGATTCAAATTATAGAGAGGAATAAAATATGAGGAAATGTACTCTCTTAGGCCCTTAATAGGATACTATGAATGTGAATTGAACTAATTGCATAAACAATTAAAATTTAGATGCTATATGAATACAATTAGCCTAATTAAGATGTAAATATAGGGTAAATATATGAAAAGAAATAAAATATAAATAACTCATCTTGAAATGTGTAGAGGAAGAATTATTTTCTCTCCAAAACTCATAGATATGAACTATATCATAATATCCATTTGTGGAGCTTGGCATGAAACAAATAAAGGAACAAAACCCACAAATCTCCCAGAATTTGAGATTGGAGGACTAGGTTGACTTGGGAAGATGTCCTACAACCAAGTAAACATAGTTTGGCAATTTGCAGCTAACAATTCCATAAATCTTGCAAATAGTAGGTTCTAGATATGTAATCCTTTTTGCTCCCAACCTGCCAATCAACACAAAAAAAAAAGAAGGTTTGAGGTTGAGATTTGATGAGGGCTTGCCTTGGTCAAGCCCTAGATTGAGGAATTAACCATAATTGAGAAATGCAAATATAAATGAAATGCTTGCACATAGTAGATCTGAATAATATCAAGTGAAAGATACATTAACCTTTGAAGATGCAATTGTCTTTGATATGTGATCAAGTATGTAAGTGTAATAGCCTTGACTCAAAGAAACCACAAGGAAATTAGAGAAGCCAAAATCTTATGTATGGAAATGTATGTGACATTCTATGGATGAATAATGGAATAACTAAATGAATATGAATGATGTATCTTCTCCTTAGAGCTAAACTCCACTACCACCTTGAAGGAAGGAGTATGATGCAAGAAGGAGATGCTTATGTTGACCTTATGGTCAAATAATTTGTTTATTAGTGACTTAAGATTTAGTCGGTTTCATTGCTACCAAGCTCTATAGTTACTACCAAGCTTACCATTCCTTTAGCAGTGTTAACCAAGTTTTGTAGTTGCTACCAAGCCAAATAGATAGTTTGTAGTTTATATTGAGCTTCATAGTATCTACCAAGCATCTAAGACAGTTTACAGTGTTTACCGAGCTTCAAAGGCAATGCATAGTGTAAAGTGAGCATAGCGATGTCTACCAAGCTCTCCCATTGAAGTGAAGAATATCTTAGTGTTAATTGAGCTATATAGTGTTAACCAAGCATATCAATGTCTATTGAGCTCATAGTATTAACCTAGTGAATTCAATGCTGAGCCAACCATGCTGTGTTAACCAAGTGAATTTAGTATCTATCAAGTTTCTCAGTGTTCACAGAGTCATATAGTGTTGATTAAGTTCCTGCTACTCGAAGTGATTAGTATGGACCAAGCTTCTAAGGTCAATCAAGTGCTAGAGTTTGTCGAGTGTTGATAGTGTTAGAATATCACCAAGCTATCTTCAAAACTTGAGTTATAGTAGTTGGGCCGACTTTGTGAATTATGATGAATTTGGTATTGCAACCGAATCTAGAGGGTAATTGGATGGATTGATATGTATGTAATGTATTATATCGTACCCATGGTATCATTTTAATATTGTGAAGAAGCAGATGAGAGAAAATTAGTAAAGGCTATAAGTAGTATAAAGAATTATAGAGACTTATCTATCACAACAAGGTGATCATTGTAATTCAAGGAATCACATACAACAAATCAATGTTGTAGATAAGAGATCAAATACTAGTTCATCCTAATAGGTGCATCAGTCAAATTCTTTAACAAGGTGGACTTAACAATCTTTTGCTAAATCTCCTAACAGAGTGCATACTTCATTCTATGTTTTCAAAATCCTCTCACAAGGTGGACTAATAGTCCTTATTGCTCCTAACAAAGTAGGTCATCATAAGTGACCAATTGTAAGCCTTAATAGGCTAACTTTATATTGCAATACTAAAGCTTGTGGGTGTCATCTGTATAGTGCCTCTCATGTTTGTGATTTGAACCTTTTTATATTTTGATCTGTGAGATACTTGATACTCATGTTATGTTACTTTTGAGATGACCCAAGGGTCAGATGGTATACCTTTATTTCAGTATCATAGATGTTTCACTACTATGTTGTTCAGTTTATCATGTTTGCATGTTGATTTCATTTTGAGATGATAGTAGGTTTGTGATGATATATGTTTATCTGGTGTTTGGACATATCTCTAATTATGTTAGATGTTGGATATTGGCTATGGTGATTTACTTCATTCTTGTTTCATTATGATTTATGCAAACATGAGTAATGTAAATGGACTAGTTTAGTATAATTTAGTAAATGGTTAAATTAGTTATTTAATGCATTTATTGATTTGGCTATGTTATTATATGCAATTTCACTTGACCGTGTATTTTAATGTGTAGGTTATATATCCTTGGCAGTGGCATGTGGAGTTAGTGATTCAACTATTCATATTTTACCAATGTCATCCCTATATGGTTGACATATCTTTTAAAATGTTTAATCAAACCTTTCAATGATTTGTTAAATCCAAACTCATTTGCATTGTGTGACTAGACCAGTGAGTGTGTCTATGCATTTAGAGTTTCACATTCTCTCAAAGTTGTTAAGGTCTTCTATGATTTTGGTTTCAGGGTTTTTGGGATTTATTTAATTGATTTTTAATTTTTGGTAGCTTTTCCATAGATGAATTCCAATTACTTGGAATAGCCTATTTTAGTTTGGGTCAATTTGAAGTCTAGCTAGTCTAACTAGCTATTTATCCTAATTGATTATTCACTCGAAAAGTGAATAAGTATTGAAAGAGGAACTTAATTCCCCACTTCTCACTTTTATAATTTGGAAAATTGAGAGATTTTTTCTCAAATCCTTTTCTGAAGGATTGGTTTTCTATTCATTGTGAGAGCTATGAGCGTGGGATCTTTGCGAGGACAGACTCATTGGATCCAACTTAACGAGACCTTGCTTTGCTGTCATTTTTGGCCTTATCTGTGGATAATTTATTTTACCTAGTTGTTTTCATTTTTGGTTCTTTTGGCTATAAGGTAGGGCTTTCTAATTTTCATGTTTGAACTCTATTTATAGTTTTTTTTTTCTAGTAGCTATTTTTTTAGAGGCTGAGAACTAGCATTTCCCTTGGTTTCTATTTATTGGTTATGCCTAGTTGGTCAGGTATGAATGTTTTCCCAATTTTTTGAATGAGGGTTTGGGGTTTTGCACTGTTACGCTAATCATTTTTGCATACAATGTCCAAACCCAAATTTTATTAGATTTTTGAGGCTTTCATGCCCTAAGACCAAATGGGTTTTTATTTTGAAGTTTTCCAGTTTTGGGGTTTTTACCTCATTTTACGTATCACCCCTTTTTCTCAAGTTTTATTGGCATGACATTGGTCATGGACCTGGATCATCTATTTGGATGACACTCATACCATTGTTACACTTTTATGTTGCATTGGGATGTGTGCCTCATTCGTCATCCTAAGCTTGTTTATTGTTGAGTGATATTTTGCTTGTGTTCTCATCTAGTCCTTATGTTCTGATCTTCGTGATGGTGGTGTTCCACACACGAGTATGTGCACGTACATTTTTGGGTGACTTATGAGGCCTGATCTCCCATTGGTACTTCAGTGGAGTTATGATCATTTGTGGTTGGGTTGGGAATATGCATGCCTACAGACACTCATCGTTGGATGAGCATGGGTAAGGTAGGGTAGCACATGGAGGGGCTTCTATCTCACAGCCTGGTGACCATTACCATGGGTTGATAGAGGAAGTTTTAAATAAGTGATAACTAAATAAAATACTAGGTGGTAATAAATTTAAGATAATTAAAAAGTGGATTGTGCACCTTTCGTTGGGAAGAGTTGTTACCTGGATTGTGTACCTTCTATTGGGGAGAGCAACTGTTAGTACTAGCTTAGGCTTTCTGATGCCAAGTGACTCCATGGTGTCTGCCCCTACACAGTAGCCCATTGAGTGCTTGACTAGGACCTATTGTACTTACATTGTCTCATGATCTTGGTTTTTGTCATCATTGTTATCTGGTGTGAGTGTTAGGCATGAAGTTTTTTTTATGTGTGGGGTTAGATCATTATTTCCATTATCATGACGGGAGTGGACATATAGGTTTCACATGGTTGGGAGTCCTAGCTACCTATACCACTACTTGGGTCTAGTGTACAGAGATGGTCTACTATTCTAGTACAACCGTTGTTGGATATTTTCACTGAGTACTTCAAGTTTTGGAGTATACTTTCTTGTGATTTATGCTTTCATTGGAATGTTGGTATATCACATTTAGATGATGTTAGTTTATTGACAAATTTCCTTATTATGATGTTTAACACATGATTAAATGATGTTCTTAGTTGGAGTATCTTTTCTTATTGGTTTAGCATGTTAGATTTCTTGTTCTTATGATCTTATTATGATTTAGTAGTGACGTCCTGGTAAGACAACTTTGACTATCCATTTGGTAGTTTGGATGTTACACGTGGGGGATGACTAGGACCTTCGAGGTCTCATGATGATATTATGGTTGGGAGGAACCAAGGACTTAGCTTGTTATTTTAGTACATTTTCATGTTTCTTTCAATTCTTTCCCTTCAGTACTATGTTAGATGGTTAGATGCAGTTTCCATCTTGTAGTTATTGTTCGAGTGTCTCTGCCTCAATTGTGGATCTGGTATTCCATGGTGTGGAGGTTCTAACTTCTTATTTTATCCCTTTTTTTTTTTTTTCCTTGGAGTGTTTCTTATTTTTTCATGGGTGACCATGTGTCAACATTGGGTGATACGTTAAAGTATCACATGCCCAATGAAGAAGAATCGTGCAATATTGGAAAGTATCACATGCCCATAAGAAAACTATCGTGTGATACTTTAAAGTATTGCATACCCATTGGAGAAAGGTCATACAACACTTACAAAGTGTCGTACAACTTAAAGAGAAGTATAACCTAGACCCTAAAAGTATTGCACGCCTTCTTTAGAAAGGTCATATGATACTAGAAAGTATCACATAGTGTTGGAATAGAGTATCACCTTAGTCTTTGGAAAAACCTATCCGAACGAACAACGGGCACTTTTTGGTTTGACCAAAAGTTTTTATGAGGTTTTTTGGCTACCCTTTATGGTGTTCTTAAATACCTTGGAATTGCATTTTGATTTTGGAATGTTTTGGATTTGAAATCATTTGCGTCCTTCTGTGGTTAATCGTTTTGGTCGATAGTGACATTTGGAGATATGTTGGTGTTTGGATGTTTGTGTAGTCTTTCATTGTGATATTTGCGATCCTTGTATGGTGTATGTCATGTACATCCATACTTGTTTT
The DNA here is from genome assembly GCA_028749045.1 of Cupressus sempervirens. Lineage (NCBI taxonomy): Eukaryota > Viridiplantae > Streptophyta > Pinopsida > Cupressales > Cupressaceae > Cupressus > Cupressus sempervirens. The sequence continues at coordinate 745,263,852 of CM053786.1, forward strand.
AAATTTTTTTTTATCTTGGCTTATATTTATCCTTGTTCCAAGGGTCTTTGTGGGGGGCAATACAATCCCCACACCAGTTTTACTTTCTAATTGGAAGGTTTATGGGTCAACATATCTTGTGTCAAAGTCTTATGAATGTTTATTGTTTTCATTCTTTCATGCATGCAACTAGATTAGAATATTAAATGACAGATTAATTGGTGAAGTAAGTTTAAGATTTTATTAATTCCCGATTCACCTCTCCCCTCTCAGTAACCTAGCTTACCTTATATTTCCAATAATTGGTATCAAAGCTTTTGGTTCTCAATTCAAAAGTTTGACAACTTGAGAAAAGATCAGAGGCAATAAAGTTATATAGGCTAGAAAAGGATATTGAGAATGAGAAGTTGGATCAAGAATTAGCCATTGGAAATCTCAAAAAGGAAAATGAGCATCTCTCTCAATCCTTGAAAAGAAGGAAGGAATTAGCAGTACAATTGAATGACAATCTCTACATTGATGAAAGAATTGAAGACTTGTGCCAAGAAAACAAGTTGAAATAAAGCAGATGCAACAACCAAAGACCTACTTGAGAAAAATCTCAATCTTCAAGAAAAAGTTAGAAAGCTAAAAAGAGAGCAAGAAATCCAATTAGTCAAGATGCGAGAAAACATGGAACAAATAGACAAAGTCAAAGAAGAGAAGAGATTGCTTGCTAAAAAGATGGAAGAAAAGATAACGGAATCCATCAACTATCCCTTCAACAAGAAGATCATATTGATCAACTCACTGGTGTAGATGAAGAACTTATCATTCTAAGATCAAATAATGAAAGATTATAGAATGATCTCAGAATGGAGAAACAAACCAATGAAAGGATCATGAAATCTAAAGAAATCATGAATCAATTGAATGAGTTAAATCAATACAAACATAAAGGCAAAGCTATATTAGGATACACAGAAGAAGGTGAATCATCTTAGCAAGGAGCTCATAAGAATCAAATTCTTACTTGCAATCATTATGGTAAGATAGATCATACATCTAATGAGTGTTGGAGCAATGGTAAATCAAAGTTCAGTGGAAAGTGCTACAATTGCAACAAGCCAGGACACCGAGCAATTGAGTGCAAAGAGAAGTCTAAATTTGAGGGAAAGCATTTTAATTGCAACAAACAATGACATAGATCTTCAACATGCAAAACCAAGAAGTGGGACCCAACAGAGCAATTTGTGAAATAAATATATGGTTGGGATTAGAACACATGGTGTAGATGTCACTACTATGGTGAGTTTGGACATAATGGATCAAATTGTGAAAAACATCACATGAGGAAAATAGACACTACAAAGAGATGTTTTGTTTGTGCAAAACTTGGACATCTTGCCAAGAACTATATGAATAGAGAAAGAATCGAAGATGAAAAGAAAGTTAAGGTTGACAATATCAAAAGACAAATGAAGCAGCAATGGGTGTTGAAATCTCCAAAGAATGCAAGCCAAAGTCCTAAAATTGTTGATACCCAAGTCAATGAGTTGGGTGACTCAACCATTTCAACTTAGACATCCATGGAGATTATTAGAACTAAGATTCAAAAAGAGACATCCCTTACCAGTTCTAGTTAGCAAGCATAATAATCCAATCAACATTTAAGATGCACAAGGATCACCAAGAAATGATGGAATCAAGAGACCTTATTGAGCAATGTTAGGTAGCAAGACCTTACCGAGTGAGGTTGGGATACACTAAAGTTTTGGATGCAGACACCGAGTTGGTGACTCTATCGAGTACCAAGTTCAAACTGAGTTAGGAGACCTTACCGAGTTGAAGATGCCTTCCAAGCATTTAAGACCAAACTGAGTGGAGGAAATTTTGTCACCAAGCGTGTACAAGTACGAAGCATTAATGGTGAGACAAAAGAATGAAATTTGTTAAAAGGAGCAAATTCATCAATTAATTTTACCATAAATTTATAGAGCTATTAGTGAAGAGAGAATTCAAAGACCCCAAGCAATTTAAGCAGTTACTATTAAAGATTTCTCATGTGTTTAAAACCCTACCAAGTAATGGCATCTTCAAGTAGCAAAATGAAGAAAGCTTCTAAAATGTTGGTTCATGGAGAGGATTACAAAGCTCCCAAATTCAAATTGGCACCAACAATTATAGAAGCACTTGACCCTTCTGGAGCACAATCTCATATTCCACAAAAGGTACTCCTCACACATGACATTAGGTCATTCTTCCATTATTCAATTCAAGAGTTGGGAGCCTTGGAAATGAATGAAGCATACAACTAGTTATGTGTGGATGGTGTCTTAGTACTTGAGCATGCACATTTGGAGATGTAGGGTTTGACACACATTGCACACCTATTGAGAGACTTCCAAGGAAAATGGATTAGATATGTCCTGAGTAGAGTTCATGACATGCATTGGTAGTTGGATCACCCTATCTAGATCACAAAGAAAATGATACACAAGATTACCAAGTTTCCCATGATAAACAAGGGGAAGGCTATGAAAACCCTAGGTCAGGTTGAACTAGCTAAAAGGACTCTTACCGAGTGGGATAGGAGAGGCATGAAGCTAACTGGAGTTATAGACATGGAATTGAAGTTTAGAATACATTTGATTACTCACAAGATATATAGCTCAAGTAGATTGAAAAGCATTCCCTGTGAAGTGGTTAACCTAGCACTAAAGGTGGTGAAAAACAATTTACCATTTGACCTTGTTGAGCTATCATTGAGTCAATTGGGAAAAAAATAGAGAGTATCTGAGTCTCTTTAGAATAATCCATGTAAGTTTGGTTCTCTTTTAACCTGTTTATTCTTCTATGTTCAAAAGTTTGTCCCTTCTAAAGGAATTGTAGTATGGATGAAAGATACTCTAGTGTTGTACCAAATAAATAAATTTATAGCAGAGATGGGAGAAAATTTTGAAAGTATAATGGATAATTATTTTGAAACATTTAAGGAGAAAATGTAGAACAAATATAGGATACCAAAGAAATTGGTAGATGATTATGAGTAGGACATCTATTTTTTGGTAGGCTATGACAAGGTTTACATTCAAGTAGTCAAGCCTAGAGTGGCATGGGTCAAACCTTTGGATTACGACGTTAATATTGATGATACTAAAGATATTATTAAGGCTCTCCTGAATGAGCCTGTGGATCCTAAGGCAACATACTTTGGAACATATGAAGAGGCTAGGGCTAGAATTGAGCTTGAGATCAAGTTTCCCCAGGCAATAAACAGGGGAAGGAAAAGAATTGAGAAAATAATGAAGAATGCAAAAGCATCAAGCTCTCCTTTAATGCTTAAAGAAGAAAAAGGAGGTGATATAAAAGAAGAAGGAGAAGAAGAGGATGAGGTAGAGGAAGCTAAACCTAAGGAAGAGGAACCTCCCAAGAAGAAAGGGAAGGTAATAATTATAAAACCTACAAAATCTTCCACTACTATATTTACTAAAAGAACTTCAAGGTCAAGGAAGAAGATGAAACTGGGTGAAGATGAAGATGAAGCAGAGCAGATCATATTTTAGAAACTTGCCCCTACCTTTGAGGAGAAATTGAAAAGATTAGAAGAAGGAGGCATGGGATCCTTCAAATCACTCAAGTATGACACTAGGATTACAGTAGAAAAGAAGCAAATTGAAGATGCCCTAGTGGTAAAAATGGAAAAATGGAAGTACTCCCTAGATGAATTGGTCAAACAAGTTCTTGATGAAATCTTAAAGGTAGTTATACTAGTATGAGAGAATGCATTCAATGTGGCAAGAGACATTAGAGACAAAACCTTGAGGAAACTGATGCATAACCTATTAGTTAAGGAGGTAAAGGATTCATTGAAGAAGAATGAGAAAAAGATCACACCTAATTTCAATGCATTACTGATCCTTTGAAAGGACATTGAATCAGTTGTAAATTCAAATACCATTGCATGAAAAAGCATTGATATGATGCACAAAGCCAATGATCATGTTGTGCAGATAGATGACAAGGAGGATGATCAAGAAGATATTGAAAAAGATAATAAGGACATTAATGATGAGAAAGATCATGAAGCTGTAGGAGGAAATCTGCTTAAAATTCAAAGCATTCAAGAAATTGATGCAGAGAAAATAGCAGTAGAGGTTATGGCCTCCCTCCCTCACAATCTGAGAAAAGCCTTAGTGCAATCAAGATTAGAGAATGTTTCTACTAAGTTGGTTGTGGTTACAACTAGATCACCTAACACCCAACCAATCTCTACAGTTACTCTACCAAGTGTTTCAATGGCTGAAGTGTCTAACACTTCATCTACCTAGCAACAAGTCCTTCTAGCATCAGGCTCTACCAAGAAACATAAAGGTATATCAATTATTCCATTTATTTCTACATTTGTTATTGTTCCTACTTTTTCTACTGTTGTTACCATACCAAGTATGTCTACAATAAGTGCAATGATAGTTGAGGTTAAGCCTCCACCAAGCACAATAGTTAAGAGCAAGGGAAAATAAATTATTTCTTCTACTACTTTGATAGAAAAAGGTATAGATGAAGAAATTCATTTGGATGAGGAAATTGTTATTCCAAATTGGGATACCACTGAACTACGTCCTGAACAAATGGGTACCCTTGGATAATTATGGAAAAGAGGGGTAAATAGAAAAATCTCAGAGAAGAGAGGAAAAAGAAAAATCAAGTCCTCAAGGACATCAAGAGCATATATTTTTGATGCTTTGAGCATTGAAGTTAATGAAACTCAACCTATTATGGATCAATTAGCTGATATTTTCCACAAATACAATAAAGAATTGAATGGACGAGAAAAATTGTTGCAAAGAGCAGAGAGAAAATTTGAGAACAAAGTTTTGGAGTAAGTAGTATAGAAGATTGCTATTGACCAAATAGAGTTATCTACTACTCTTTCTACACTAGAATCATATGTAAATAATGTTGTTTCTTTGTTTATCAAGTTGAGTGACACATCTATATTCAAAAAGGATATAAAAGAAAAACTATACAAGATAGATGAGGATATGAAGGCAAGTGCACATCAGTTGTCACTTAATCCTAGTTGTAGTCTTGCACACTTTAGAAATATCAGATACTTAATAGATCTACAAGAAAAATTATTAAGGTAAGAACCCAAAATTATCGCTACACTTGTAGACATTAAGGCATGATTCTTCCTAACATGGATGAACTGTAGAAGC